>CM060949.1:132377407-132517459 GCA_030765055.1 Mantis religiosa | reverse complement strand
GGATACAGCTGGCAAATAATACAGCTACATACACTTTGCACTGTGTCTTAAGAAGTTAAAAATCTTACACCATAACATATTTGAATTGTTAAGGATACTAATTTATTAAAGAATTTCTTCTTCTTCTTCTTCTTCTTCTTCTTCTTCTTCTTCTTCTTCTTCTTCTTCTTCTTCTTCTTCTTCTTCTTCTTCTTCTTCTTCTTCTTCTTCTTCTTCTTCTTCTTCTTCTTCTTCTTCTTCTTCTTCTTCTTCTTCTTCTTCTTCTTCTTCTTCTTCTTCTTCTTCTTCTTCTTCTTCTTCTTCTTCTTCTTCTTCTTCTTCTTCTTCTTCTTCTTCTTCTTCTTCTTCTTCTTCTTCTTCTTCTTCTTCTTCTTCTTCTTCTTCTTCTTCTTCTTCTTCTTCTTCTTCTTCTTCTTCTTCTTCTTCTTCTTCTTCTTCTTCTTCTTCTTCTTCTTCTTCTTCTTCTTCTTCTTCTTCTTCTTCTTCTTCTTCTTCTTCTTCTTCTTCTTCTTCTTCTTCTTCTTCTTCTTCTTCTTCTTCTTCTTCTTCTTCTTCTTCTTCTTCTTCTTCTTCTTCTTCTTCTTCTTCTTCTTCTTCTTCTTCTTCTTCTTCTTCTTCTTCTTCTTCTTCTTCTTCTTCTTCTTCTTCTTCTTCTTCTTCTTCTTCTTCTTCTTCTTCTTCTTCTTCTTCTTCTTCTTCTTCTTCTTCTTCTTCTTCTTCTTCTTCTTCTTCTTCTTCTTCTTCTTCTTCTTCTTCTTCTTCTTCTTCTTCTTCTTCTTCTTCTTCTTCTTCTTCTTCTTCTTCTTCTTCTTCTTCTTCTTCTTCTTCTTCTTCTTCTTCTTCTTCTTCTTCTTCTTCTTCTTCTTCTTCTTCTTCTTCTTCTTCTTCTTCTTCTTCTTCTTCTTCTTCTTCTTCTTCTTCTTCTTCTTCTTCTTCTTCTTCTTCTTCTTCTTCTTCTTCTTCTTCTTCTTCTTCTTCTTCTTCTTCTTCTTCTTCTTCTTCTTCTTCTTCTTCTTCTTCTTCTTCTTCATCTTTCTCTTCCTCCCCCTTCCATGTATTAGGCCATTGGCCAATTGCGGTCTCACTTCCACCTTAACATAGGTCTTCCTACTGATCTTCTATCCGGCTATCATTGCGAGACTTCTGAGTAATACTTCTTTTACGTGAATGGGTTAGCAAACTAATGTGCAACCAATACCCCAAAATAAAGATTGTAAAGAATTCCTGGAAATTTAATTTGTTAACTCACGTAAAACGTTTTTTTCAATCTTAAAACAAAAATAACAATTCGATAAAACCTGAAAACGCCGTAACATAATCTTGGACTGTTTTTTAAAACTTATTAGTGAAACTGGAGTAGTTTAGACTACATAGGCTTAAACTTCATTCTGGGAACTGTATATAAATATGTATGTTTGGTTTTAAAAATTCAAAAAATTAAATTGTTAAGCAATTAAAATACAAATTAGAAATATTATTCTAGTACACAGGATTATATATTGTAGGTGCTTTATTAAAAGACACACTAATTCCAATTCTACCAACTGTTTATGAAAAAGTACATGATAATGTGATATCGTTTTTAGTTTTAAATAGGCCTTTATTTTCGTTTAAACAATTTCAATAAACTTTCTAGGTACATTAGATATTTAAAATGTTCAGTGTTCATAATAAAGTTGCTTAACTCTCGCAAAACTTTCACACGGATAGCATTAGAACTTTCTGATTAACTTCCAAATGCTATAGGTGCAATAGATGTACCTAAGTGCACACTTCTGATTTTCTTAACGGCCCTTTAACTGTAAGGTCATTTCGCGATGAAACATTTTGTAGATTATTATTTTGTACGCATGACGGGATTGTATCCTTGACACATGGCCCCAGTTGTTAGTCGCTTCCCCATTCTAATTAAGTCCAGCGCACAGCTGTCGGAAACGGAAACAATAATCAGAGCGGGAGCGAAGTATGAAGTTGAATACGTTCATAGACTAAATTTGGAAAGGGAAGCAATAATACTGACCTCAATTTTATAATTGGAAGTTATGGATTTATAATTATTCCGCAATAAATTCGGAAATGGGAACAAAACCTGATGACAAATCAAATGACTTAAACAATGAACTTAAACTACAAAAGTTAAAGATGGAAACCAAAACGTATGTGGATTAAAACAGCATGGAAGATTGATTTTACACACTCGAACACCAAAGAACTGAAAAATGACACCTTTTGTCTAAAGCAGATTTGCAAAATTTGCGATTCGTTAGTTAAAACCTTTTATCTTCTCTGCAGGAGGAGAACGTATTACATTCTACCCAAAACTTTAATGCTGAGGTTTCACGGAAATATACGTTTTAATATTCTCTGAATCCAAAAGAGGCATTAAAAGAAAAAAGGTTCATGAGCGCATACGCGTGGAAAATTGTTTGAAAATGTTTATTCATTTCAAAAAAAAAAAAAAAAAAAAAAAAAAGAGAGATTAAGACATAATATTGCAATTATGATATTTTCATTGCAATATATCTTAATTTTATGGAAATAACCTGTAAACTGCTCTTCTTTGTGGAATCGTAACAGGCAAACATTAAGAGATAAACAAAATCTTACTTTACAAAAATAGATGTAGATGCTAAAGCATAAAATTTGTATAAGTACACGTACTCTTGACCATTTCCGAGCAATCTCTTGTTATTTGGTTGCGCTTCTTTCCTTAAATGGGAAGTTTTGTGGTTTAGCATGGATAACGAAATATCAAAGCCAATATGGTAATGACTCCTAGTCTGGTAGAATGGTAACTTTTAAACCCAGAGGCTCCAAGTTAGATTGCGGATTAATCTTACTGGCAAGCCGTAAGAGAGACAAAATCTTAACGACATAAAAAACATAAGGCTCGTTAAAAGATACAATTTATATAAAATAGATTTTTTTGTCGGAGATATTCCTTCCGGGAATGTCTTTAGAAGTAACATTCATTCTGGATGACTTTTCCGTAATTATAGATAAGAGACAACAAAATCTTACTACACAAAGAATGTATATTCGTTAAAATACACAATTTATTTCAAATCCTTTTGTTTTCTTGTGTAGTGAACGATTTCAAATGTTCCTTGATATTTGTTTGAGTTTATCAGTCCTAATCTTTTCTCGAATGGGCAGTCGTGTCATAAAATACATTCCTGTGGCGTATCGTGCTACTACAGTCATTTGTTCGTGATTATAGCAGATGTAACATTAGCGACCACAGCAAATATTTGTAATTTGTCTTAACATGACTACTTTCATTGCTTGTAATCGTTTTGGATGTGATTACTTCTTGGCAATTCTTTTGACATGTTCTAAACCCTGGTTATGTTTAAAAGAAGACCAAACAGTCTATAATAACAGACCTCTAACTAATTCTCTTTCTTAACTCTCTTCTATTTAGGCATGTCTTCGAAGTATTTTACATCCTTTAAAGTAATTATGCCAGTAAGGCGAATTTATGTACTCAGCTTTTCAAACCTATCTTTTATTTTTCTTTTATTTCAAGTTCTTTCACATATCAGCTGACCTTTATCATCAAAATAATTTTAATCAAGAACACTTATCATATGCCATTTATTATTAGCGTAAAAGGAGAAGCACTGAAAAATGAAAATGGTAAAGAACTTTGACAATTTGCAATATTTAATGAATATAAACTCACTAACAGTTATTTCAAAAACAAATAAATTCATAAGTACACCCGGTCTGACAGAGGATCAAAATCAATTATAAATTATTTTCTGGTGAATAAAAAATTAATACCGTGTGTTACCAAAGTAAGAGTATATAAAGCTTTTGGTGTTGGAACCTACCACTTCCTCTTGACATGCAATATTGAAGTACTAAAAAGATGGAGAAAAACAAACATGAAAAACGTTCATAATGAACAAAAATATACAGTTCAGCTACTACGATATGAAAGTATATGTAATCTGTACTAAATAGATTACCTCAATATATATTGAAAAAGGAAACACACATGGATATTGAAGAAGAATGGAGTAACATAATATGTTCAATAAAGAAAGCAGCTTATGAAGTATTAGGAACAAGAAGAAAAAACCATAAGAAGAAAGAACTGAGAATATGGAACGATGAAATTAAAAGGGCTTTAGAAGAGAAGAAGAAGGTTCACTTACAGTACCTGTAAAAGAAAACAGAAGAATCAACAATGTCACATAATGAGAAAAGGAAAGAAATTATAAACATAGCAAGGAAAGTCCATCAAGACAGCTGAGACCGATACGTATCCAATATAGAACACGATTTTATGGTCGCCAATGGACAACAAAGAGAATAATAAAACATTTAAATAAATCTGAGAAAGAAGCAGCATATATACAAACATCAATAACGGAGGAGCAATAGATTGAACATTTTAGTGAGCTATGGTACAATGAAAATACAAAGGAAGAAGAACCAAGTCATCAAAATCTGAACGTAGAAAATTCCAAATGGAAGAACTAGAAGATTCCCTAAAATATAGAAATAATAGAAAGGCTAGTGACCCAGACGGGATAAACTCTAAATTAATTAAATATGCTGATATGTTTTTTAAATTAAAAATTTTACATCTTTTAATATATGTTGGGAAAAGCACAGCATACCAACTACATGGCGACCAGGAGAAGTCAAACCAGTTCATAAAAAGGAGACCGAAATCAACCATCAAAGTATCAAGGTGTTACCCGTCTAAACAGTGGATAAAAAATATATGCTAGAATAATAACCAGAATAATACAAAAAATAATTGAAAACAAATTAGGAAAAGAGCAGAAGTGGTTTTGAACAGAGAGATGTTGCACAGATGGAGTATTTTCTATAAAACAAATTATACATAAAAGAAGATAAAGAAACAAAGATACATCTATTATTCATAGATTTAGAAAAAGCCTTTGATAGAGTAAATAGAAAGCTACTGTGGAATACTCTGGAAAACAAAGATATCCCCAATTAAATAATAGAAACTGTTAAGAGCTTATACTACGAGACAAATATGTGTACAGACCCGTTGCTAACTGCGAAACAGTAAAAGGTTTGCTCACTTTCTTCTAGGGTAGCAAGCCAGGTGAAAAGACGATTAGATATCGACGTTTCGGTGGTGTGCATCTCTCCCAGCATCAGGATATTTATAAAATGTTATAACCACAAATGAAACACTTCAATTGTGGTTATAACATTTTATAAATATCCTGATGCTGGGAGAGATGCACACTCCCGAAACGTCGATATCTAATCGTGTTTTCACCTGGCTTGCTGCTCGAGAAGAAAGTGAGCATATTCGTCGCCAGGAAAGCTTCAAGTCTTATTTTAGTAAAATGTTTTTTTTTTTTAAATAAACCAAGGAGTGAGACAAGGGTGTGCTTTATCACCTACTTTATTTAATATCTACACTGACGACATCCTAACTGAATAGAAAAAAGTTTAAGCAAGGAAGGAATATTAATTGCAACAAGGGTAGAATAAATGCCCTGTTATTTGTTGACTATGTCTTACTAATGGCAGAATCTGAAAGAGGCATATAACAAATTTTGGCTTAAAAGTTCCAATGGTGGCCAATAGATAGAACTCAAAATGTCAGTAAGTAAATCAAAAGAAATGGCATTTATAGGTAAATATAGGATAAGAATTAAGATAGTTTTCAAAAATGAAATAGTGAAATTGTAACACATTTTAAGTATTTAGGATGTGATATTATCCATGAAGAAGATAAAGATATAGAAAACAAAATATATGTGGAACCATTAAAAGAACTTAAGCTCGGAAAACAAGAAAGGATTATAAACATAAATAATATAAAACGTTGACTGTTCCTTCGTTGCTGCATGGAGGCGAAAAGAATCAAAGGATAGCAGCAGAATGTGCCCGTCTCGGTAGCGTGGTGGTAACATGTCTGCCTCACGTTCAAAAGGTCCCGAGTTCGAATCTGGGTCAGGATGAATTACCTGTATAAGGCTTTTTTCCGGGGTTTTCCCTTATCCTGAAAGACGAATGTCGGGTAAGTCTAAGCTCTATGGACTTATTTGAGCATCATTTCACCCTTTCCATACATCGTCCGATATGACAACGTTGGAGGACGTAAATAACAAAAGAAAAAAGGGCAATATAATACAAGCAGCGAAAATGCTATTTCTGCAGAATGTGGAAAGATGCACAAGAAAAGATAGAATACGAAATAAAGAAATAGGAGAAGAACTAAACATATATAAATTATAAAATAAAATTAAAACAAATGAGAATAAATGGACAGAACACTTAATGAGCTTGGGTGAAGAAAGGATACTTAGGAGAACGTTATTATATAACCCAAGAGGAACACGAGATGTTGGCTGACCTCGCAGATGGATTCCATTGATGACTTCGCTGAAACGGGCTGCATAGCCTAAATAATATAAAAGAAGAAGATTGTTTAAATTTTTCTTTCTTTCTTTTTTTTTCTACACCCTTACGCTGCTATGAAAATCCTTATTTGAAGAAAGTGCCCTGTATAAACGATAGTTGAAGTATCTATCGTTTACTCCAAATCGTCATTGGCAAAGGCGTATTTAAATATTAAGTGGCAAATAAATGGTGAAAAACATTTCAGGCAGAATTGGAATGTATTTTAATAAGGGTTCATTTTTTGAATAATGTAATTGTGGCTTCAACATACAGATATCAGCATATGCATCAGTAGTGTTAAGAGACGGGTAAAATATTTCTAAGATGGTAACACGAATATCCAAGATTAGCTTTGTAGCCTCCAGGAACGCAACGAAGAAAGGGTTTATGAGCTCACTGGAGAAGACAATCGTCACTATGGATGAAATCGCTACAAAATGTGCAATTGGATGTAGTGGAGTGAAGAAATAATTGAAAGCTTAGGTTATCAAAAAGGACCATCATCCAAAATTCTCTTCAGAGATTTCAAAATGAGATGATGAATTTTTGACGAGTATTGCGATGAACGTTGATTCCACCATGACGAGCCAGAAACAAAACGCAAGAATATGGAATGACACCACTTGGATTCGCCATTGAAGAAAGCTAAGACAGTACAATCTGCTGGGAAAGTTACACGTAGTGTCTTCTGGAATGCAAAGGATTGCAATTTGGCTGATCTTAAACCTGAGGAAACTCATTTAAATATAATATCAGAATTTTAGAACTACGTTAAAACTATTGTTACGAGATACAGAACGTTGCACAGAAGCATGCGCAACATACAATCCCTATGTTTTTTTTTTTCTTCTAAACCCGTTACTAGTCACCATCATATTGGAGCGCTTGAAGGAGGATGACTGCCTAACATCGTCGAAATTAGGAATCAGAGGGAAGTGTATGACAAGCAATAATATAACTGTAAATTTACAAAATGAAAACAATAAAACATTTGCAGGCCTCAGTTCACCAGTAAATGCAATTGAAACTGCGGATGTTTCCTTTATCAGACTGCATTTCCGCAGCTGTTACGTAATTGTTTAGTTCCTCTTTCACCGAACGTATTAAAATAGAATTGACTTAGAGTTCCAGAGCTTCAAATGGATTCCCGCTGATTGGGTATGCCAGCATTTAAGAAAGCGTTTTCTAGCTTGTTCCCATTCTGGCTCTGTTTTCTTTCCCAGACAATCGGACTGGGCTTTATTTGGATTTGATTTAATTGAAGATGGACTTTCTGGATTCGTGGAATTACTGCTTACTGTACTTATAACTGGAACGCTGGTACGTACGTACTTTGCCAAGCACATCGTCTTAGTTGCATAACTGCATTCCTTGCCATTTAAATTATTTCTATTTAATCTATAGGTGCACTTCCTCGTGGTATTGAAACATCTACTTTAGCATCCAACAACCGAGAGACATATGGGGATGGGGAAATTCCGTAATGGCTCATACATTATATTTAAAAACCCGTGAACTCTGAAATACTAGCCACTCACCCTACCTCTTTTCCCTCCCCCTCTTTCCGAGCTCCATTAGTACGAACTCGCTACTTTTTGTTTTGCTTTGCTGGTACTTATGTTTTTTAGTCTGAAACGAATTTGATGCTTCGTTTGATAGCATCAGAGATATTATATTGGTACACCTATGAACTAGCGCAGGAAACCAGAGAACAAAACACTCTTTCAAGACATAATACTTCATCAAATGAAGTGGGTTTTCGAAAAGCCAAAAGTTATTCTTGACTGTCGTTGTGGTTTGCTGATCAAAATTGCAGTCTCTGAATTCAGAAGTTTATGGACTTTATTCTCCAAAGCTAAATATATCTATGGATGTAACTTTTAAATGTTAAGGTTACACCCTATCGTCCCTAAGAGTCTGGAAGTATAAAGGCAATGGATTTGTTACTTAAAGCCAAACAAAGTAATGGATCGCTAGGTCAAACATGATATAATTACTGCTGAACATTATCGATTCCATCAAAGGATTTCGGTATCTAATGTAACATTTATAGTTAAAATATTATTTTTCAGAGAAACTTTACCTATATATACGTAAACAGAAACATATTTTTAAACTCCAGAATCATTTGTGATTTGATGAATCAAAGAATGTAAAACATGCAACACCCAACTTGTAAATTTATTCATACGTACTTGACAGGTGACATGTTGGCATGTTGGCGCGAGGTCTACCCGAAAGTCCGAAGACTCCGGCCTCTATCAGTCCGGGAGCGATGGAAAACTCCGGGGTTCTTTCCTTGGGACAATACTTTGAGTCTAAACAGCCCCCCCTCCCATCGACAACAACGTCAAGACGGGTGGAAGTGGATACGACACTTACACGCGTCAACCCCACAAGGAAGGCTACCGAAAACCTCGGTAGGGCCGTCTGGTGATTTAACACATCCTCTACTAGCTCTGCAGGCTAGTACCCGGGACATTTTAGGCAACCTTCTGGCCCCTCCGAGCGGCCGAAGCCTGGCCGGAGGTACCCGATCCCCCGCGGGTAACGGGAACACACTGACCCCTCGAGTCCAACCCAATCCGAACAACTCCCATTCGGGCTCGAATGTTCGGCCCGAAGTTCCTCTAGTAACGTCAGAACTCGATAGGTGAGGAATAAACGTTGGATGAGCTGATAACAGCCAAAGAGGAAAGAATTTGTGAAATTCCACATTCAGAACCAAAAGAGATTCCATCGCCGTTTTTATTCGGAATAGGAAACACTCAGATTCTAGCAAACCATTAGCTTGTTGGATTACATATATAAATTTACTGGGTTTACATACTTTGGATGCTATAAAAGATACACAGACCTAAAATGCAGATTTGATTAATGAATAGCATAACTCGCAGTTTTACTTCATTATTATTACTTTTTTATTTTTATTATTCGAGATTCAATCGGGATGTCCACGCCCACTACGAATGTGGGCAGCGCTCGCTTATTGCGTAAAATATGGAAATTCTTATTTCTTCAGAATTTTCTTTCTCTCCAAATCTTTCCCTCCAAAACCACAGCCTTTTCCCCTCCCCAGAACTCCTTTCTCATTTTCAATTCCCACTCCCACTTAACCGCTTCATTGGGCCCACTTATCTCTCTCCTCTCTGTGCAAAATACATTTTGTTCTTCTGAAAACCAGTAATAAAGCCGTTTCTCCTTGTTCGCTAATAAAATATGAAATATAAGTACAAAATTACAGAATATTTAAAAATATTAGAAATATTTTTGGGTAAAAAATATCCTGTCAGTTCTTCAGTGTTTTTCGTGTAACGGTTTAGGTACATGAGTAATAAAGAAAAAGTTGCATAACATTTTATGCGTTTAATTATCTATGTTTTCCAAAAATAAAAAATATGACATAGTCATGTATTTTTTAAAATGAGTAAAACACGATATTTCATTTTTTATTTCGTACTTCATTGGAACGTTCTCTCCTGAGACAAGTATATTAGATGCTATAACTAGGGGTAGTGTAGTGATATTTAGCATTTTGAAATCAGAAATATAGCATTTTGATTTTTACAATTAGCATTTTGTAGCATTTATACATTTAAAATTGAGCATTTTGAAGAAATTTTGAGTTAACTATGAATATTAAGATTATTTATATGAAATTTAAAACACATTTATGGCGCGATGTTAGTGACGGTGAGTTTAAAGTGCTTATAAAGTGTCAATTTATTTCACACTAATATAGGTTAAAGCAATACACAGAATTATTGATCAAGCTGATACAGACTAAAGCATACTGCATAACACAAAAAAGAGATAAATCCATACTGATATAAAAATAGCACAATAAAAAGGAAATGCACAAAATTAGTCTAGTTTATGATTCAATAATCCTGTTGAATGAACATTTTGTTCTGTCATTTGAGTCCTCCTGTCACTCACAATCAAATTATATTTACTGAAATATTGTGACTATGATATTTCAGCATCTACGCTATTGGTACGATCCTAAACACATGATTTGCAGAGCTGCTCGGGCAAACTCTGGGTATTTTAGCTTAACAGCCAACAGCATTTGCAAGCAGTCTACATCTTTATTATTCTGCATTGTTTGTATCAATTGTGAATGAAAATATTCACATACCTCAACAAAACTGTGCATTTTAAGATCACGAAAAAATGGGAACTTACTTTTACTTTCAGTTAAAATCTTATAATTTATTGAAGTTACTCTGCCAGAAGTGAAAGGATTAAAAAGCTTACCAATGACTTGGAGAAAAACATTTGTAAGATTTTCTGCCTCTGCTCGTTGTTTGATATTTTTGCTCTTACCATCTTCGCACTGACGTGACCTACGCATAGAATGAATGAAAGTTGAGGGTAAAACCGAACAGAACAATGAAAATCGGAACTTTGTCAACTAAGAACTCCAACTGGAATTAACGTGTGTTTATCACTTCCTTAAAATTAGAGTTGCTATTGGTTTTCAGAGACAAGAATTGAAATTTTCCGTTTACTGGGTTGTGAAGATAGATTTTGAGAGTCATGACGCGTGGTAAGAGGTGTGTCACTTCAGTACCAAACATAACTCATATAGGCAATGGTAGAACAACAAGCTAATTTAGCGGAAAGGGTTGCTTTTCATATTGCGTAAGAGTGTTCACTTATTTTATAGCTTTCTAAACATGCAAAGGTTCTACAGAATCTTCAGTTAAAGTTTCCAGAAGAAAGAGTATTTGGGGAAAATAATTATTTGCAAAAATATTGAATTTCTCATTTATATATGTAGCATTTTGAGTCAATTTCGCACTTTATCACGCTGTATCACATTTGCGAAATGTCACCACCCCCATATATAACCCAAGTTCTAAGTGGAACCTAAGATAACTTAAGGCACTAAACATAAGGATCAGTAGCGCAGGGTTTCAGAACTGCAGCTAATGCTAGGTATACGAGTATGACAAGCTTGAAGTGAGAGTGTACGAACAACGGTTAGATCTGATGGCGGTAGAAGCAGTGCAACGAGATCCCTAATGTTTCCAGATAGCATTCTCGGTCACTATCTATTCTCATGGGTAAGTTCGGTCAGAAGGAACACTAAGGAAGAAACAGTTCTGTCCTCTGAACATATCGCCATATATGCCGCACACCACCATCTGTTGCGTTTGGTCCCGAAACGCTTGAAGAAAGAGGAAACAAGGACAGGAATGTCCGTGGAGGCACGCGGTATATAGCATTTACCTACCGATCTGGTTTGGTTAGGCTAGACAGTGCTAGGGTATCGAACCGGAGACCCCAGAAGCGAGCCTCAGACTCTACAGGTAACACATTTTGCAATAATTTATTTGGCTATTCATGCGTTAAAAGATGAAAAAAGGTTACACACACGCAAACATTTTAACATATTCGTTGTTGGCTTCAAGGTTGAACATTATTTAGATCTGTAACATCTTCATGAGTAATTCAAAATTAAATTACCAGATAATTTTCGACTACAGATGATGATGTGTATAAGGGCGCTCAACTACGGCGGTCATCAGCGCCCTGTCGACTACAGATGTACTATGTGCACGTATATTCAACGTGTTATTTATCTACACTGCATGGGTAAACCACACTGTTTAACGTTTGTTACAAAGTATCTGCACTATCAGGCAGGCCTTTGCAGTTTATATGTTCGGACAGTTCTGCACATTTAGAAATAGAACATCTACTATCTAAGACAGTACTTTGGTCTCCAGGATTTAATAAGTCACTCCAATGGGATGACAAGAGACCGTCCTAGATCTAGGAGGGGGAAGTGTTCACCAGGAGCATATCATCCTACACCGCCGAGACTCCCGCCATCACGTCTACCCTGAATGAGACCACCAGATGAGAGATGATGTGAAATGATAATGGAGATGAAATGGAGGAACAGGAAATCTGGGGGATGTAATTAACCTACCCAACATTCGACCCGAAAAAACCCGAAAAAATCCATGGGTCAGATAGGCCGGCCATGGGAATCGAACACGAATGCGGCTAGAGACGAAACCACCTGAGCCATCCCACTCGATTACTCCTAAGAAATGTTTACTGAGGTCCAGATCTTTACACTGCCACATTTATTTTGTGAAGTCTGACGTATATTATCCCTTTATATCATTATTACAGTATTTAACACAATCAGAGGGAAAATTAGCGTCACAAGTAAGAGAAATACGCGATATTACCCTCTTTATAAACACTTTGAGTCCTCTCTTTTACTCCATAGGGTTGAAATGTCACGAAACTTCTGCTCTGTTCTCAATAAAGGACCATAAACATTCTCTGATAGTTCATATTCAGTCAAAGCATAGCAAACCTGAGAGGTTTGATCATGAATTACACCCTCGTAAACCTCCAATTTAACAATATTTGGAAAATCTTTCAGTTTCTTTCCACCAGGAAGGACAGTGAATTATAAAAATCAATTGGATGATTTCAAAGATTACCCTGGACAAGCTATAAAAGTATAAACTCTCCATCTCCTTCTCTCTTCTTTCCCTCTTTTTTCCTCGTTCTTTCTCTTTCTGTCTCTCTCACTTGTTCTTCCACTCTTGGTTTCTCTCCCCCTCTTTCTCTGTCATTCGCTTTTCTTTCCCCCTCTTTCTCTCTCACGCTGCCTTTCTCCAGTATTAACATTGATTATACGAGGACATCTGAGCTTAGGAGCTCAGCAGCATCCGGAAAAAAAAGAGGGGCTCGAGCGACTATAAATGTCTATCTATATGCGGAAAGTATCTTTTAATGCAGGATATAACTCCGGGAGGTAGTGTCACACCCTATTGCTACTACAGGCAATCGTGCTAATGCAACGTGTCCGGTATTCCATTATTGATACAATGTCATCTTACGCAGACAATATGTCTTTTAACCACATACCTAATCTTACGGTTTCATGACGATGCTCGCATTCATGCGAACTTCAAGATAAAAGTTGAAGCATGAATGCATCGAAAATGAAATGATTTATTTCCCCTAATGACAAAATATTCCTAATTTGCAGCTAGAAGTCAAAGACGCAACTTGGAAGTCAACGTTAAAACGTTTGGTTCGATTATTATCAAAGTAGTGTACTTCCTCGTTTCTCTTAGTTAGGACACCTAAAACTTCTGGTGTGTAACAGTCGTATGATTCTCTTAGGCTTATTTTTATAGTTAGTCTACAAGATATGCATAAGAAACTTTACTTTTACTATTCTCTCTACTATACTTCACAAAAACAGTTTCGAATTGTTTAAACGTTTGTATAAATGTTTCTATTACATTTTTGTTGTACTTAATGTGAGGGGAGCATGCAGGAGATTGAAATGATATTGAAATCTTTAGAAAAGGGTTAGAACTTGTAGGGGGATTATTTGCTACAAAATGCGATGTTTGAAGACGACGTTTTAGAAGCTCCAGGTTGGGAAGCCATGTGTAACAGGAGTTTTGGTGTTCTCGAAGTATGCGATGACCATGTGGAACGGGATTATCCTCACCTGATGTCGTCCCGCGTTGTAGCTGGGATCGTGGGTTGTATTCAGCCCTCCTGGATGATGACGATGATATGAAGCCACGACCTGCTACTTCTTCCCGGTCTGAATCTTTGGTTCAGATCTGGCACTCAGATGTATCGGTGTATATAAAAAATTCCCCGGATCTGCTTCAGTCTGAGCTATGAGAACTCTTGAATTTTCAGACGTGGTCGCGAGTAAAAAGGATAAATTTTCTAAATAAACTTCGAAACCAGAAAGATCATTTTAATTTAAAAAGATCAAGAAGTTTAAATTAATTTGTATTATTTATGAAATTTTTCGTATGAAACTTGACAATTAACAGAATTTGATTACAATTAACAGAAAAGGATATTAATTTTTTTTTACAAAGTTTCTTCGCCATACTGAATTTATGCCAGTTCACCTTAACTTTCTTCCATCAAAAGACACTTTCTTTCCTCGCTGTTTTACCAAAATTATTGATTATTCATTCTCTCGTTGCCATCACTACTAATCAAACTTAATATCACTGGTCCACGTCAACTACCAATCATAAAACATTCACATCATTTCACTTACATGTTGCGTCATCTCATGACCTACTGAATTTTAATAATTTCCTTTCTTTTTCATTTTAACATGTCCATATTGATTCTTAAACCACATATTTAAACATTTTTCAACTCTCGGGCACTAAACCAAACCAACCGTTACAGACTACATGTCCTTTCCATGACATCATGTAAAAAAGAAAATGGTAGTTTAGTATTTTATCGGGCGCTAATGACCTCAGCTGTTGTGCGCCCCTAAGCCCCACTACTACTACTACTTAGCATTTTAACGTGCGATAGATCTTTAGAAAATGCAACCCAATAGAAATAAATTCTTAAAATATATAAATGTTGTGTTTTAATAACATCTATTTTTGTAGTACTTTCTTATGCTTTACTAGTCATATAAGCTAATTTAAAATCTGCTTAACAATTATGTACCCATAAAGACAACTGAGAAACAAATTATCTAGCAGGGACAAAAGATTACGGTTAGAGATATGAAGATTAAAGCGAATTATATTAAGCTTAAAGATGTCGAGAAACGTACAGCAAAGCGCTTTGTGCATGTCTACATACTAAAATGTAACTGAACGCTTGATTCTAGGAAGAGCAATGACATTAGCGCTACCCCTAAACCAAGAACAAACGATAGGCAAACAGGTAGGAGACAGTACGACCGACATCTGGTGAATTATTAGTGAAAATACATCATGTGGCAAATATAAAATATTTACAAATATGTGAGGGAATTTAAACATTCTTTCCATACAGTCTCCTCCTTTGCATGCCAAAAACTATTGGAGTTAGGGACAAAGGAAACACTACATCACACATCGACCAAACACGCAATATATGGGAGTTGAGCAGTACACTGGCCTTGTGATCACTTTTTCTTTACCAGAAGATTGAGTGAGACCTAGCAGTTTACATGAAAACATTACTCCAACACTCGTATAAGATCGCTCGCAGACAAGATTTAAATTTGGAAGCGCTGACTACAGTTGAGCTGGAGCGAAGAATGGCCCGACCCGTAGGCTGGATTATCTCTCCCACACACTTTACCAGACATCAATATCTTGAGCACCCAACTCCAGAAAACTCCACACCTACATTGGGCATTCACTTAAATATTTTATTTTGGTATAGGGGTGACAGGACCTGCTTGAAACAAAATCAATACCAGCAGTACCCAACTTTTGTACCTATAAGGAAATACATGATTTAACCATTCTTACAATCGTCTGTCTCGATTAAAAGAATGAGCGTTTTTAAGAATGTTTTATACAAGAATGAGTGAAGAAATCGTGTGGGTACACATATATGGTAAATCATAACATTCTCCTTCATAAACTTCCTAATTTTGGGTTCTCTAAACAAAGTTTAAGCTTAATTTCCTTCTATCTCTCAAACAGAAAGCACTGTGTCAAATTTCATTATCAAAATCCTATAATGTTACTCTTAATCTTGACGTTCCTCAAGGACCGAACTTAGTACCATTATTTTTTATTCTCTTTGTAAATGATCTACCAAACTGTATTACTTACTCCAAATGTCTTTTTTGTGCTGATGATCTAAAATTGTATAGGAAAGTTTATAATGTTGGGGATATAACCAAGTTACAAATTGATATTGTTAATGTTTATAAATAGAGCATGGAAAATAAACTTCATTTCAATATTAAGAAATGCTCATGCTCATTTATACCAGAAGCAAGCACTAATTACAGTCTAATTACCATTTAGATAATTTTCCGCTAATCAGAGTGAACTCCATTAGAGATTTAAGTGTTACGATGACCCAGAAGTTATCTTTAAATCAACACATTACACATATAACCAATTTTATAACTTCTTTATTTTATAATGTGATAATTATTTAATAAAATAGTTATAATATTTTTATATAACCAATATAACTCTTTAAAAATTGGGGTTAGTACTCAGAATCTCTAGGGACTTAAAAGACTCTGACGTTATGCTAATTATATATAAAGGCATTGTTCGAAGTAACTTGAAATATGCCTTAGTATACGGTCACCTATGTTTAAAGGTTATAAAATTAGCTGAAGGGAATCCAAAAAAATATTTCTGAGATAATTACAGTATAAAACGCATGGCACAATCACTTATAATGTGTACATTTCATGTTTCCAATTGCTTAACTAATTCAAAATAATCTCACTTTCTGATCGTAGAATAGCTGCTGATCAATTATCTCTGTATAAACTTATGAATGCTCCGGTATGTAGCGAAGAATTGATGCGTTCAGAAGCAGAAGTTTCTAAGTCAAAGTTTCAAAGTTGTGAAGGAGAGCTGCTCAAAGTTTCCAAAAGTAATTTAAATACACAAATAGTAATACAAATGAAAGAATTTTATGTGGTGGGTTCGTTTGGAGGTATACAGTACTATCTTGAAGTGTTTCTCACGGTTTGATATATAAAACATGTGTGACAGGATATTTTATTATCTGGACTTAACAAATTTTAACTTAAAATGGACGAAACGTTGTTAAGTCACTTGACTTAACAGCTTCTGATTCTTATTTCTAGAGTTTTTCCATTATTCAATATTATAACATGTAGCCATGGATAAACTATTACTTTATTTTCACCAATGCATCTCTACTACGGACCAATCCAGTATGTACTTAATGGACTGACATAGAACATTGTCATCAAAACATCACTCCATCTCTACTACATTATCTTCTACCTCACTTCCATATGTCATTGTGTGATAAAATGTGGTACCTTCTGGCAGAGTGACATGTTCCAGCAGTGAACGAACATCGTAATATTTTGCTTTCTTAATCTTCCGAAGCATATCTGGCGTGTTTTTCGCACTATCACATGTCTTGTGTCGGGTTTGCAACCTCACTACTCTCCTCAAAAGAGACTGGGGACGATAAAGTGAGGAAGACATTGTGTGACGAACTTCTGGTACACATCCTCTCTGGAAATACACACTCCGGATTAAATTGAATTCAGGAATACTTCTAAGGACATGGTCGAGGGTATCTTTGAAGTAAAAAACTTCAACAACTGGAGTGTCATCATGTTCCCCGTTATCGGTCAGTGGACGTTTGACATGGACAACATCAATGGGCTTCTTCTCTAGTGAATATTTGATCAGTTTCGCCCATGAGGAAGGAACTAAGACTTCATCCACTGATCGTTTCTTCTACTCAATATTTCCAAAAATTCTGTCATTAGGCATGAAAGAGTGCCCTGGTATTGGGAAGTACAGCTACAGTTTCTGCAAGTGCACTTGAGGAATGTCTAATCTAAAAAATATCAACAGATGATATCAAAGAGCTTGGGTAGCACAGTGTAGTTGTACCACCAAACGGCTAATGCAGCAACTACTTGACTTAACATCTAACTCGAAAAGGAACACATTTCTGAAATTGATGCCCATTCAACATACCAGGGTCATAATAGTTCGACCTAAGATATTCTTATCCGCAAATCTTTTAGCACTATTACAGAACTGGTATTCAGAATGCTTATCGTGTATTTAACAGGATTTCTCAAAAACATTGTCTTAACAATTTCTGAATCTAAGTACTTCAATTACTTGATCAAATAAATTTTAATACCAGTATTACAACTTTCAGAAACCGTCAATTACTTCAGTTTAGGACACCAAAAACGTCAACGCATAACAATTTCCCTATTATAAGGTTCTGTGCCAAATACAATAAACTCTTTTCTAAAACACAACTGCATCATAGTTTATTTTACAAGAAATTCAGAGAACAATTAAACACAGGGATTAGCCGCATGTGATTTTCAGTTGTGTTATTTACGCTGTTTTATGATAACACAGTTTCCAATGTCTTGCCTTTAAGAATATATATATTTTTTTGGTTTTAGTCTTTGTTTTTTGTATTACATTTTGTATTTCTTGTTAAACTTTATATCTAAGCCAACTCTGTGTAATTACTGCGTATGTAGCTACTGTAATAAGAGCATTGCTCTGTTGCAGTACAAATAAATAGATAAATAACAAGATTTTTTTGTTTTTCTTTCATTAATTTCAGTAAGTTTGATTTCAATTTCATTCATAACATTGTGCAAACTGATATGTTTTAATGTACTATTTTTAAATTGAAATACATGGAATAATGATTCAAGTGTAATTGAGTCGATTGCAGTTTTACATATTTTGTTTACAGAGTGCATGTAATACATATACATAGTTCCAAATTTGTAATAATTTGTGATGCTGTCAAATGAGTTACTAAACTAAAACGGTTTTTGACTTCACTAAAAACTGTTTTTATATCCCATTTTATATGTTTTAAATGCTTTGGTCAGTTGAAGAAGACATTTACATTAAGCAATATCAGTTTTGTATCCCCTTAAAACACAATGGTTGAAGCATATTTATTTGCTCCATGAAATCTTGAACTGCTCTTGTTTGCCTAGCTAGTATTCTGTTCTTACGGTATGCGTAAGTATATGTTTACTGTAAATGATACCACGAATACAAGATATAAAACATTTAATGAGAGCTTCAAACACTTATTACTGAAGAGCTAATGAACTTATCACTCTGAATATAATTGTGATAATCGAAGATTTTAGCTGAGTTTAGCGCCTAGCGATATTTTCAATTACTGGGGTTAGTTTCCTACAAGTATTAAGTATACTGGGCAACAATGAAAATGTTTCGGACTTAAAAATAGTGAATTTACATGTATTTCCATCTGCTGAATTAAAATTTACCATAAAAATGATAGATTAACTCTTGTTTTGAAGATAAAGTGACATTTCATTTTTTAGAGTGAAGATTTTAAATTTGGGGGATCTTTGGGAGTTGGCACACCTGTCAAAATACCGTATATGACAACTACAAGCATTTGGTGACAGTGCTCCTGCAAAAATACCGTAACCTTGGGTGCAACATGTCCCTTAAGATCCATTTTCTCCACTCCCATCTAGACTTTTTCTCTCTCCTAGTTGTGGAGCTGTTAGTGATGAACATCGGGAGAGATTCCATCAGGACATTTCTGTTATGGAACGAAGATATCAGGGCCATTGGAATGAAGTAATGCTTGCGGATTGCTATTGGTCTTTGTATAGGGATTCTGCGAAACTCCATCTCAAGAGGCAAGCTAAAAGACGACGAAGTCAGTAGGCCCCCACATGATTCTCTTCCAACACGACTATCTGCGAAGTATTTTTCCAGCAATTTAGAACTCTTAGCATGTAATTACCAGTTTAAAAAATCAAATGCACTTTCATTGTTGTTAGCAAGTATGTAATTAAAATTTATCCTTTTCTCTCAATCCGTTAATATGTAATACTTCCAACTTGTGTATATCATAGAAACTAGAGCTAATAAAAATTTTCATTGTCATATTTGTTTTATCAACCCAAAATTAGTAGGAATTGCCTCATGAAGTGCTCGAAACATTCAAAAATTATTTTTATTGCCCAGTGCGTATTTGTGATACGGAATAAATGCAACTTTGCACGGCCTGATCACCGCTGATCAGACAAGTTCTGTACTCCATTTCACTATAGGGGTCATGTCTGCACCTGCCTACGTTTTTCCCCTTCACTTTTTCCCTTCTAATTTGTTTCAGATTTTTTTTTATTTACTTCCTCTAACGTTAAGCCAAAACGGACATGAATGAAACGGATAGAGGGATGCCCAAATGAGTTCAGGGGCCATAGAACTTAAGAGTTACCTGACATTCAACTTTCAGGATAAGGCAGAAATCGGAAGAAACCTATTCCAGATAGCTCCTCTAACCGAAATTCAAACTCAGGATCTCTTGAATTTGAGACACATGCTGCCACCTACGCTACAGAGGCGTGCAATTTCTCCCAATTGGCTTAATGTCTATCCGCATATACTTCCGTGAAAGACCAACGCTGAAATCTGAGCTACTTTCACTTTCTGAATAATCCGAGCGGTTTTACAGGAATTTTCCGGATGGATTTAGGATGTTAATTGCCTGCCTACCTAAATAACTTGTATCCCAATGATTCCCATGTAAGTATAGGCAACATCTTATTCTCTCAGCTGTCGTTTGTATTCCTTGGTTACTTAATAATTTCCTTATTAAGTATGCATCAAAAACTATCATCATTTGCATGTTCCAATATTAAATTAGTCCTTTATGAAGTCACTTTTAATTTCTATATCATGATATGCCCTAAATCTGACTAATTGGTTACATTCCAGGAGAGTATGTTATCTGTAACTTACTTTCATGTGCATACCAGTGGTCAAAGTTGTTAGTTTCTCAAAACAAACCGTCGATTAAATGGAAATTTTAGCTTCAACTGTTTAGCATGTATACAAACCTAAGGGTAGTAAGAAACAACTAGCACGCATTTCAGAACTTACACCAGCCACTACGCTGAATCATTCGTTGCACCTATCAAACTGAATTTGTACATAATAAGCTGAGATTGTGGTGAATCTATCGTAGATCAGACATATTACAAAAAGATGCCAGATATTTTGAATACGGTACGTTTGTGGTTTTGCGCAGTTATAACTTATAAATTGCTTTAATATTACAACATTATGTTATAAATATTTTTAAAAATAAAGATAACGTGTAGTGCCAGGTCATGCCACTGTCAGTCGTTGCATGCAGAATGAGGCCGATACGGAAAGCCATTAATACACGGGAAATATCCGGTGGCTTTACGCGCCATAGAATAGCTAGGCGTGGAGCAGCTGCAGCAAGTAGATTAGAGGTTTAGAACTCAGTGAAGCGACAAATTTGTTCTCTTCCTGCTGGTGTAGCACGTACAGATGTGCTCAAAACAATTTCACCCACAGCTTCTCCATTTTCTGCCACTTCTCAAATAGTGCATGATTGCACTCGATTTGATTTCTCCCTTCTTTATAGTAATCACTAAATTATTGACCTATAAACAAAAGCCTTCAAATGTTATCATATACAAAATCAACAAAAGAATTTGATACTTTGTGGTAATGCCATTAGACAAAGAAGAGTAATTTTTATACTGTTTAACCCCCATCTACCACTAAAGCACCGGAACAATGATGATATATGAAGTTAAATGACACCAAGCGGGAAGATTCGGGCGGTTTCGTCTGTGGTCCACATTTCGGGAGGCACAGGTTCGATTCCCGTGGCCGAACTACATGACCCATGGGTTTTTACGGAGTTTTCCCCAGGTCGCCAGGCGAATGCTGGGTAGGTTAATTACATCCGTCAAATTTCTTGTCCCACCATTTCATCCCCATTATCATTTCACATCATCTTTCATCTGGTGGTCTCTTCCAGGATAGAAGCATCGGTAGGTGTCTCGGCTCGGCATAGCAATATGGTAAAACTTCCATCTCTCACAGAACGGTCTCCGAACCCGGTCTGGCGGAGCGTTTCCGAGGCACAGTAGGATGGGATTGAAAATCGAGGTCTACCCGAAGACCCCGGCTTCTAACAACCCGGGAGCGATGGAAACTCCGGGTGTTTTTCCATAGGGCAATACCTGGAGTCTAAAAAGCACCCACCATCGACAACAACGTCAAGACGGGATGGAAGTGGATACGCCACTTACGCGCGTCAACCCCGCAGGGAAGACTACCGAATATCCTCGGTGGGGCCGCCTGGTGATCTAGCACACCTTCTACTAGCTCTGCAGGTCATTGCCCGGGACTTTTTAGGCAACCCTCTGCCCCTCCGAGCGGCCGAAGCCTGGCCGGAGGTACCCGATCTCCCGCGGATGTCGGGAACACACTGCCCCCTCGAGTCCAACCCAATCCGAACAACTCCCATTCGGGAGGGGCTCGAATGTTCGGTCCGAGGTTCCTCTGGTAACGTCAGAGGTACCACGAGTACTAAGGGTCCGCAGCGCTTGCACCAAGGCAACTGAAGGGAACGGATCCCCTCCCCTACGGGGAGGAGTAGGAAAGCCGGTTCTTCTGACTTGCCGGGAAGTTTCCAATTGGGGGCATAGGTAAAAGGACCACGTTTATACCTCCGAGCCAAAACCGCTCCGTAGCTTAGCCAGTTCAGTGCAATACAAATTGGTATAGTAACGTCTTAAAATAACTATAACAATTCTTCAATCTAATTTTGTTTTGCAGTAAAATAAGTAGGTACCTTCAAGCTAATATTTCTGGTAACTTAATACCTTCTGCCACATAGCTATAGAAGTATTCTACCCAAGATATCTATATGGAATGTTAACTATAGAAGCACGTTTTGGCGTCATATACTTTATACTTTTTAAAAACTCCCATATGATTGGGAACTTATCTGTGTGTGTGTGTGTGTGTGTGTGTGTGTGTGTGTGTGTGTGTGTGAGAGAGAGAGAGAGAGAGAGAGAGAGAGAGAGAGAGAGAGAGAGAGAGAGAGAGAGAGAGAGAGAGAGAGAGAGAGAGAGAGAGAGAGAGAGAGAGAGAGAGAGAGAGAGAGAGAGAGAGAGAGAGAGAGAGAGAGAGAGAGAGAGAGAGAGAGAGAGAGAGCAGCTTAACTTAAACTAGAGTAAGTACCAAACTTGGTATCTACAGCTCAGCATTTTCCCAAAACTACATAAGAATATTTTAAAGAGAATGCCACATTGCAGACTATCAGTTACCTGGAACCGTTTTCATTTCTTTAATTCCTTAAAAATTGCACAAATAACTTTGTATCAGATAAAAATATTATTAGCGTAACTAATAAAATATACACCTTGCCTTTTCTATGAATAGTATAAGTTCTCTACAATTTTGAACAACCTGTGTGACTATGTATAAATAAATAAATGTTAAATTGTAAGAAATAGATCAAGACTTACGCTTTAAAATGAGATCTATATTTAATTTCATAAAATATATTTTGCTATACCAGGTGGCCCAACTGCCCCGTCCGCATAAGAAGATAGCCCTTCGTGAGTTAAGAAGATGGCAATGGTGTGAGCGGACAGGTAGTTAAATCCTGGGAACTGTCTCTTGTCGTTCGGAGCGGAAGCAAGTTCGCTCACTCCACTGCCATGCGTTTAACCGGAACTGCCCCGTTTCGTTCTGCAACTGTTTTGAAGCACCAATCTACTTGCGTGAGAGACGGAGCAGATGGGCCATTTGGTATATTTTTAAGTTTAAATATATCTGTTGTTAATTGATATGAATTCTCCAGGACTTTTGTCCTAGATTTATTGAATTCCTATGTTAACCATGTTCGTGATGTCATTCAAACACCGCGAAATTTCAAAACGAGCATACGGAAACTAAATTTTAAAACGAGACTATTCCCTAAAGTTCCTCTATAATGAAACATGTAACGAAACTATTTCTGCAAGCATTTATCTCGATTACCATGAAGTATGTAAGTAATATGAATGTGATGCAAAAGTTATTTAGTTTTTCTACTGATCATCTTTGGAGATTAGAAGAAGTATTGTAGGTATTTCAGATACACATCCTGACAAATGAGAATTTCTGTCAAGGAATTTATCGTCAACATCTTTCATGAATCTTTCGTTTCGGTTTTATGTCTTTTTCCATCACATTGTCTTTCAATATCACGTTTTCCTATGGTTGACATTCTTATACTATTTTGAGATATCAGTTTTTTTACATTTACAAGTGCTTTGTCTGTCTTTCTTTATAACGCTTTATTAAGTTATTTATACTACCAATGCTTATTTACTCTGTATTTTTTATTTTTACATTTTTATTTTATATTTTATCCATATTTTATTATATTTTTATTGTAATGGGTAATATATAATTTCCTTTATTGTTCTTCTTTTCAATGTTTTTATTAGTACTCCACAATTAATTTGTAAATTCTTAATTGTTATTATCTAAATATATTACATTACGAATACATCAATTTACTTATTTGTTCTAGTATTATGTTGTTTCCTATACTTAATTATTTCGTCATAACACATTTAATGGTGTATTCCTTTTTCATTACTGTGGTATAGATTCCCTATTAGTAGATTGCTTTCTCCATCAGTAATTATAATGTCCTCCATCCGTATTATGAGTGCTGCATAGAATTAGACCAAATTTGGGGCTACTACCTCGGATGTTGTCAAGAACGATTTTCTGTCAGGATGTCTTTGCCGTAGACAGCTGCGCTCTCATGGATTAACGGGTGCTCTTTCCGATTTGTTTTAGTTTTCTCTCCCAGACACGATTAGGTTGCCTTTCTGGACTTTGAGGGCAATTTTCTCGGACCATCCCTTCCCGGTCATTTTAATTCCCCAATGAGTAGGATACATTATCTACTTGATCAATTGCAATCTTAGAGGCATTACTGTATCTCACAGACCGGAAGGCGATGTTACTATATTCCAACACCTTAAAGGAGATTGTTGAATTGAGACATGTACTACACGATTACTTGATTTATTATTATCCCAGTTATTGTTCTAGAGTCCACCCCAGTTTGGTATAAGTGGCTTTAATTACTGGAAATATACTAATCGAAGAGAAGCTAAACATGAAAATTCCAGTACAGATAGTAATTGTGTTTTAACACTCAATTAGAAGAAGAGTTGAAATTTTGGAGGAATATACATAAGCGGATAGCAGATATAGCGAATGAAAGCTTTCCTCTATGGGATTGTCACATCAGGGCAATGAAGAACAGTTTGGTTCCTTAAGAAATTGTAATTTTAAGATGTGTTTAGGGCTGATTGCTGAATTGCATCCATTATTAACAGGCAATGTAGCAAAATATGAAGTCCGAGTGAAAGATATATCCCACCCTTATCATTTAGCCCTTAAGGAAAATAAAAATTAAAACTTACTGTCACAGAAGAATAAACGGGATCGTTGAATTGCGAATTATACTCCTAGTGTTTCACATTCTGAACAGTTGAGTTCATTATATGATATCTAAATGGAGATATTGTGCTTAATAATGATTTATAGAGTTTATGAGAAATTATGAGTATATCGAGCAGGATATACTCTGACAAATTAGATGTAAAGACTAGCCAGGTCGAGGTTATGACATGTAGCAAATATGGCAATAATATACTTTGCCTACATGCCCCAATTATGCTCTCAGTATTTTTCATTCTTTGCTGTACTCTTTTCCTAAATCCGATAAGATTAAGTGCAGCCACATGCTGTACAATTTTCTACAACTCGTTTTATCTATTACAAACTACATTTTTGGCATCTACGGCAGTCTGAATAATTCATCAGTCATTTCTTGAAGATGTCTCTCTACATTACAAGAAGATCAGCTCGAGAAGATGGCTGCAAAAATATAAATACTAATTGGAGAGTAGCCAAGGAAGCTCCTTAATACATTTCTAAATAGAAAAATAAGAATAAAGTGATATGAAGCTTGAAGCAGCACGGATGTTAAAAGAGCTTAACTGTTGGTTACAATGATAAACTCTCAGAAAGTGCGCAAAGACTATAAATTGGACGAGTCGATTAAACTAAAGTAGATAGTGTGAAGAAACGAAAGACGTTTTCCAGTAACTCGGATTCTGAGTCAGAAAATAAAGCTGAGGTTTGCGATATGAGGTGACACACTGAAAACAATTTTTGTTATACTGAACGATTATTCAGAGATCAGAAGAGGTATCTCGGTGTCCACAAAGAGTTTTATGAGAAGTTCTCACTGACAGAAACAGGCACTGATGAAGTAGACTACATTTCAATATAGCCATAGCATACTTATCCAGGAGATTTGGAATAGTCCTTGGAACAGTGTATATTCATCTTAAAAAACTTCCTTTTGAGTTTTGGTTATGATAAATGTCCTATTTCAACTTCTATTAAATTAAATAATAAGATGGAAATAATCATTTCTTCCATATTAGCCATGTGTAGGCTAAGGTTTGAATGAGTAGAGCCAGATTGAAAAATTCAATGTCATGGCCGGCATTTGAACCACGGACCTCCCGCTCTGCGCGCGGTTGCTCTAAACCACTGAGCTACTATGGCCATGACATTACATTCTCCAACTGAGATTCGTGGTTCAAATTCCGGCTATGGCATTAAATTTTTCAGTCTGGCTGTACTCATCCAAACCTTAGCCTACACATGGCTAGTGCGGAAGAAATGATTATTTCCATCAATTTACCTGAAATAAAAACATAGTGGTTTAGCTATGAAACCTGGGACTTAAGCACTAGCTTAAGAGTGCGTGTCTCATAGCGTCATAGCATATGAGAACCCCTAGTGGTTTACCGGGAAACATACGGAGAATTTAATGCTATGTCGGCACTTTGGCCATATTAGCTCAGTGGTGTAGAGCAACCGGACGGAGATCGGGAGATCCGTGGTTAAAATCCTGGCTATGGTATTGAATTTTTCAGTCTGACTCTACTCATCTAAATAACAACAGACAAAACTTTTCTTCATATTTATCCACATAATATTAGAACCACTCTTCAGCTTCACTCGCTCTTCAGAGCATACCAGAAACAAATTGCTATGCTGACCTATCTTTCTCAGGTCCTGGAAGAATTCGTGTTTGGTTCTCAGACTTAAGAGTGTTTGAGTCACCTGGCTATACATCAATAGACAATTAATTAACTCTGAAACTGGACTTTGAGAACGCGATAAAAGTGTCTGTCAGTAAAGCAAGGCAGGAAGAAAAGTGTTCAAATACTGACATTCGTTATTGCGTCACTCTAATTTTGTTGCTTCTACTGAGCTATTTTTCATGGTTAATAATTATTAGTATTTAATTGGTGTTTCCATTCTGAATTTTGAACACTGCAATCAATGTTTTCACTCTGAACTTGAGATTGGTTACAATATTTTCATTATATACAGATTTCATTTTTTAATTATATATATTTTAAAATAACCTTAAAATTTTTCTGTTAAATTATTTTTATATTTGCATAAGTTAGTTGCTAAGATTCGGAATAATGGTTGGACTAATGGATGTTATTATCTAAATATGGGGCTAAAGATAGGATCGCAACATGACAGCTAATCGCCACAGAAATAGAAGCCGCTTATGGTATTTAAAGGCATTCTTTGATACAATGTAACACATTATTGGCACTAACCTCATATATATACAGTACATGTACACAAATAATGTTCTGTTAACTACACAGTTACGTAAAGGTGGTTTGAATAATGCAACACTTTGCTTAACATTTGCTATAAACTGCACGTTGTGTATAGGTTGTTTTCCTTAAGAAAACTCGTTACATTTTCCAAATTAAGGTAGGAAATTGAAACCTCGAATTTTATAAAGGCCATGCCAACTCGAACAGCTTGTGATGTCACATATATTCCCCTTTTCTTACTTACTATGCTGGGCAATGTCTTACTTAAATCGATACCATTATGAACTAAATCATTAACTCAATACATCGAAAATATTACTTTTTATCGAAGAAATTTTATTTTATTTCTTTTTCACACCGGAAGTATTGTCGGGTGGGGTGAGATTCGTAATTTTCTAAATAAATGATAGGAAGACAAATTGCATACGTTTAAGTCAATGCTTAATGTAATATAAGAAGAAAGTCAAAAGTTGCTCGGTGAAGGGACTATTAGCTAACTTCCGTTCTTTATTATTTTTTTTTTGTAGTGTTTAACGCCTGCTTTTACTACATTCGGCTACGCAGGCGGTGACACTGACGATACTTGAAATGAAGCGCGGACAGTTATTTCCATGTTAAGGATGGACAATTAATGCCAGCCAGTGTAGCCATGGTAATTGGGATTTCGATCAATTCATCGACAAGAAATGGATTAGATCGTAGACGTGCAAAAACTTCTCATAAACAAAGTTCTGAAAATTAAAAGCTGAACGGCATTTTGAGAATTTAAAAACATACCGAGTTTCATACGCGAATGGGAAGTTTCAAATCTCATGTAAGTACTGTGGTGGAGACAACTTTTAGGCAAGACTCAAGTTGGTACTTTTAAATTTCCTTATTTTCTTTGGTTTCTAACAGTCTTACAGAAGTATCAACGTGATCGATTATCTGTAGCATATAATGACCGAGCACGAAATATACAGATTTAGCCTCAAGGGAGCTTTCCGATTAATATTTCTACGACTTACGGCAACTTTGTTATTACAGGAACAGTAATTTTAAACCGTAAAGTACTGATATGTCAAATCATGGCACTGTAAAAGGAAGTGAGTCACACATAAAAAATCCAACTACCACATTTCATCTTTGCATAATCGTTTTCTTATTCCAAGTGTAATTATTTTCAGTCCTCTGTGTGCGCAAATTATACAGTGCCGTCAGTACATTCCATTTTACTCTGTGTGTGACTTTTCAGTGAAGTACCAGACCACCTGACGTTGTACCACAGTTTGTACATACATTCAAAAAAGGTACAACTGGCTCTCTCATTAAATTTGGTAACATGTGGTTGAATTTCCCTCAACGGCACAGAATAATACAAACTTCTTAGTTTTGGTTACAGAAAAGGTGCTTTATTTTACTTTTAGGTAATTTAACTGGGCTTCCATTCTTTCGGAAATGCTGTTGATGTCGACATGTTTATATAACATGCATATATTGAAAATAAAAACGGTTGCTTTGTCAGCCACTTATAAACTTACACCACCTAAATATGGTCTTTTATTTTTGTCTTTTATTGTGGCATTACAAATACAAAATACAAATATAGACACTAGAAACGGGTCACTTTGTGAGGTGAAGGAGGTGAGTCATATCTCTCGTAAGTATTCTCTGGAGTTCTATGGAACTTGGAAGCTCCAAACTCTCTTTGTTCTGACGATGGTGAAGGAGCTATCTCTGGTTGATCAGAATAGAAATTGGGATTCACTTGTCCACTGTTGGAAGATGTTCCTTTAGCTGTAACGTGTGGGGGAGCTGGAGTTACGACTGTGTCATAGAGAGCTTGTGTTGACCTGTAGTGGAGATCCTGGACACTGGTGGTGCTGGTGTAGGCCAAGGTGGGAAGAGCACTGGCTAGGTGATCACGTACGATGCCCGTCATCATGAGGTATGTTCTGGGAATGAAGACGGTAACCAAGATTACAGTTGCTGTGCTCGTCAGCCCTCCAGCCACGGCTGCGTCACGCCAGATTCGTGGTGCTAGTGCATAGGCTGTAGACCAGCCTACATTCACTAGTAGGCACAAGACGGAGGCGACAGTGAAGAACATGCCCTCGCGGTAGTTACGTTTAGAACGGGCAATAAATGGTGAGGTACACACTAGTAGTAGTAACAGGAAGAAGTCGTAGGAAAGAATGAGTAAAAACAAATGTCCCTCATAAAGAGCCGCACACTGGTGCTGGGACGGCAAGAACAGCGTCGAGTTAATGGCCCAGAACTGCACGCTGAGGGCCAGCTGCACTCCAGCAATGAAGAAACAAAGGACTGTCTGAAGGTAGCCATTGACGTGGCTCATAAAGCCTCCCTCTTGGTCGCAGGAAGCAAGCATGAAGCTCCGAGAAAGCATGATGGACCAGAGCAAGGCATAGCTGACAGTGGTACCGAAAATGCGAATGCCACACAAGAGTCCTGCGGTCCTCTCCTTGTCGGCTGGCGGATATTCCTCATTGGGAATGAGGCTGAATGGCACCGCGGAACCGTACGTGACAACCAGAGCAGACAGGAGCAGGAACGAGAAGCTGGGATTGCCCTCCAAGACGTCACCCTTGACGATGCGCACGATAATGAAGATGCACACGGCAAAGGAAGAGGTGAGACCTACAGCAGCTAGAGAGGCCATAGCTGCTACCCATGATTCGTTCCTCCAGGACACAGGGAAGTACCAAGGTTCTGCATCCTCAATTATATCGAGCTCTTGTCCCAATTCTTCTGTAAAAAAACATACGTCATTTCATATTAGTAATCAAAACAATTATAGATAAAGAAGAAGTAAATGCTATGTTTGCCAATTTCTAGTAGGATGATCGAAAATACATTGTTATCGCATCATCAGATTATAGCAATACGAGTTATTTTCCTAGGTATTATGCAAAGTATTAGGCATTATGCCTGCCTCTGTGGTGTGGAAGTAGCATGTACGCCTCACATTCAAGAGGTTCCGATTCAAATCCCGTTTAGAGCGAGTTACCTGGATATGGATCTTTTCAAGATTTTCCCTTATCCTGAATGTTGAATGTCGCTCTAAGGACGCCGGGCTCAATTGAGCATAATTTCACCCAATTCACTCATCGTCCGATATGACCTGCGTTGGAAGAAGTTAAATAAAGAAATAAAACGAACTTGCATTATTACTCAGAAGATATCCACGGCTGATTCCGTGAAAGTATCTACGACTCCATATCCTGCAATTTTGGGTTATCAAGCTCTTGACTTTCGAAACACTCCTTCCTTCTCTATAGAGAATCATAGAACGTCTCAGGTCAAGGATATTCTCTCTACTTATTCAACTAGGATATGGTGAAGTACTACAGATCTACATGCTGAAGTACAGTGCGTTATTATTCTAGAATCTTTTAGGGATAATTCATATTTTTGTGTTAATATGCACTATTATATAATGAATGCTGACGAATGGATGGCGAAGGTAACAGCAAACATATTGGTGAAGTGACAATGAAGTTGTGCAGAGAGAAAAACAGTGAGAGTGTACCTTTCCTACAGGGACTTAAACACTTAATGACAGGATATGTGGGGTTTTGCAGGGTGGTGGTTTAAGTTTAGGTAGATGAAAAGAAGGGAGGTAGCCGTAGTTCCTCATGGTAGCCAACTCGGGTGCAACGCTATGTGAGCACCGCTGGTGTGATAATTTTAGGACGAGTTTAATTTAGAAAGTCTATTAATTTCAAACAGTAATAATTATAAGGTTGTAATAAGAACTTTATTGTTACCGGGTGTGCCCGCATGCCATGCGGGGAAGCCGGTAGAGCTTGTTGCGTCTTTCGGAGGTTCTATATTTCCCTAGAGACCTAACAGGGCGCTCTGATGTTGAGGCAAACTCGCGTAGAATTTTGTGGCCCGGCGCCTAATGACATCTTCCACATAGTGGAGAGATGAGGCTTCATGAAGGTATCTCACGGGAAACCTCCAGCAAACAGAATAGATGGCCCTATGGCGGTGCTATAGTTATTAGCAAATGCTAATATAATAAGAATGGCAGTGGAATGGTATTCATGATGGTGATGAGGATATTGGTGGTGTGATGACGATCGGTATAGTGGTGGTGGCGGAGGTGGTTGTAGTGTTCGTGATGTTGATAGCAGTAGCCGTAGTAGTAGCAGTTAATAGTGGTGGTAGAGGTGATGGTGGTGGCAGGTTGCTTTTGGTAAGGTAGTTGTGGTAGTAATGTAATTCATAATGGCGCTGATAATGTTATTGTTCGGAAATGTCAAAAGAAATTGACTCTGATGTTTCATAGAAATGGTGGTAACAGCAGCGATGGTTGTGGTGTCATCGTGATGATTTTGACGGCAATATTTTGCGAGATTCATTATAATATATCCACACACTGAGATTTATATAATAAAGTGATATGAGCATCTTATATGATTTATTAGGCTAAAAGTTAAGTAAAGCATTGTATGTATGATAATGTTTACCTTTAAGTTTTGTATCAAAATTTATACATAAGGCTCTGCAAGTATTGTCCTGGCAGGGGTCCTCTCCTAAGTCAAACGTGGAGTTGTCGGCTAGCAGCATGACGCTGAACTTATCCTCCTGTCTGTGAAAAGTGGCGACTTGCTCTGCTCCAAGTACAGCCGTGTAGAAGGGGATGTCAGGTTTAGCAAGTTCATACAGGGCCTGTAGTGTTTCTTCATTGCTAGGGCAAGGAACATCTTCCTCTCCACAGGCTCTGGCAACTGACATCAAAGGCTCAGCTATTTCTAGGAAATGAGGACTACCAGTAACCAAAGCAGCTTCACTTGCATTAGCATTGGAAGTCATAGGAAGGGAAGCCCACAGCGGCGGCACTACCAGCAACGAGTTATCCGGAACCACCCCTACAAACAATTTGAAAGCTTCCGATTAGGAGAAAGAAGAAATTGGTTTTATTTCATTACTACTTACTTGTTAATATATCATTTACTTATATTATTTTAAAGAGTCTGATAATAAACGTTAAACAACCGGAATGGCATTCCTGTAGCATAGATCTCTCCTCCATTCCTTGTATATTACTATAGTATTTCAGTTGTTAATTTATTTCTAGCTGTAGCAAATTGTGCAGTACAGTTTGATATGTTATAAATTTTATGCTACATATATGCATTTCTTTCCTGGTTACAAATGAAACTATATATAGCACTACTGCGAACAGGTCAAAATCTATGACAACCCAATATTTTATATCATATATTACAAAATTCCTAGTTGATAACCAAAAACAGTTCTTTCATAAAATTCTTTGTACATGTATGTCTTATTTTCCGCCTTAGTATGTTAAAAATATAAATTAAATAATGCTATTTTACAATTTTAACACCGAGTCTATTGTAAATGTTACCAACTAAAGATTATTCTCCCCTTCTTTGCTTGTAAACTAATGTCTTTTAACTTCTTAAGAAAATTTATCAAGGATTTCTTTAATGGAATTGAGGTGTTTATAATAATAACACCATGTCCCAACCAAAGTTCATTTTGAGATATTTATGTTATTTTTAAACATGGAAAGTATTTAACATTAAGGCTTTATATTTTCTGGATATTTAAATTAAGGCATTTCAAGTCTATGTACAAATTGTTGAACCATTGTGCTTAATATTTTCCTTGAATTTGTGTTCTTTATTAGATCAAAAAAATAAACAAAACAGAAAAACATTCTGTAAAATAGACTTTTGCTCCATTAACATTTGGAATACCTAATCCAGTTCAATGTCCAGCTCTTACATTTTTCATCATAAACTTTCTTCTTTTTATTACCGATTCAGTTGCCTTTATCACTCCTTTCTTCCCTTTTCTTTCAGATTCAGGAATAACATCTGTGGATGGCGCCATATTTACTACCGTTCACTACAACCACGAATCATAAATAAAGCAGTCATAAATAAAGCACTGAAATTGAAAACCGAATAGAAGTGGTGAAATCATTTGCAAGTAATCCAAGTCGCGTGGAAGGTGAGTTGTCTTTGCTAACATGTAAAATGTATTGAACTAAAATAGCATATGATACGATTACAAGATTGCTGATATGCTATCAGGTAAAAAGCATTGCCTCCATGAAGAAGAGCTGGAAAACCGAAATATTTATTACTTTAAGTATGCCCTAGATTTTCTGTTGATGCTGAATGAAGTTTCTGTCATTCCATAATAGTCCACAATAGACAATTCTTCAAATTTGAAAACTTATGAAACCTGTTTGTAACATTTGTAATTCAGTATTCAGTGTTAAAGTATGAGTGAAAGAGATCCACAGTTGAAGATAACTTTTAAGTTACGTTGGATCATATTAAGTAAATTTTAATATCACGAAATTTAAAGTGGGGTTTTAATATCATTTATGGCACCAAAATTCGGATCCTATTAATTAGCTTCAAAATATTTTGTTCTATTGTGAGTTACGCGTATTAGAAATTGTATATATTTATTTAGTCTGATGAATTTGGGGACGTGATGTATTTATCTTAAATTAATATATATTTGGAGCAAAGCGAGTTTTAGTTAAAATATATTACGGAAAATAATTCTGAATTTTCACTCTGTTGATTTTAAAACTATATATATATATCTTAAGAAACATTTTAAATGCTGAAAAATACCTAAAATAGTACCACCAAGGAAAACGCGGTGGAAAATTTCACTCAAAACCGAACTGAATTTGTATTTATGACTGTTTTATTACACAGTCGACATGTTTACCTAAAATACCTAATAACTCATAAATTGATTAACATATATTCAGAAGGAGAAAATATGAAAATTACCATTAGGAATACCCATCTGTAATGATCTAAAATCTATAATTTTGCTTGGATTGACTTGAAACTTTAACACAATTATTGCAGTATTAACAATAGTACACACACAATAACACCCACCCACCCACACACACACACACACACACACACACACACACACACACACACACACACACACACACACACACACACACACCAATTTTCAGACCTTTGTGCAAAATAGTTCTTGTGATATTAATATATTTATAGTGTTTTATTGCCATTTAATTAAACTGTTCCACACGATGCAATTATTAGTTTCAGAAAAATAATATTTTGCAGTTATATTCATAAATATACTATTAGTAAATTTGTGAGAGGAAATTTTAATCTGATCCTTGGTTTAGGATAAAAAGTTATTCAATTCTCCTTGTATTAATATTTAAATGTTTGCTTGTGAAATGCGTGTTTTGTTATATAATTGCACAAACACTGGTGGCATTATAAAAATCATCTCATCAATTTTCTGTTTTTATCCAAGCGCAAAATATTTCAAGCTTCTAGTTTGAAAACTACATCGTGTGGAGAAATTTATATTCTGAAAAGCGCTGAAAATTAAAAACATGAGATAATCACCAAAATAGGTGGTATAAAGCACTGCCCCCTTACAGCTAACAACTTAAATACTCATGTATCACAGTTTTTTAAGGGTTTCAGTGCATTAAAATAATAGGAAATTGAAATACAAAGATTACTCTGTTTAATTAGACAAAAACGGTTTTTGTCATTTTTTTGCACTTTTTGACCAATTTTCACACATGGATATCCTTAAAGGACACAAATGCACAAACATTTGACTCCACTCAGGATTATTTAAATTGTCATGTGACTCATTTTTGCTACAGTAACACAAGTATTGACACAAAAACGATATCAGAGAATTGGAAGTGATAGTAAATTAAATAACTTAAATTGTACTGAAAGTACATATAGAAAAGGCATAGAAGTTACTGAAAAACAGCTAATTTACACATCAGCAACATTTTTTGCTAAAATTTCTGATGTAGCTCTGATCTGTCCAAGCTTCCATTTGGCTGCTGGTTGTCCTTTTTCTCTTCTTTTCTTTTTCAGGCAATTGGGTGTTAGGATGAAAGATGATGGCGTTGATTGTTTATATTGCTACCCTATGGTATCGATTATGACAGTTCAAATATATTATCATATCAATTTCTGTTCGTACCTGAGTGTAAAAGGTTCGGCGAATACGTTGTCGGAGCCAGGATCCAACGTACATCTGAGCTTTCATTAACAGCCTTCTCAAGTGCATTCAATATCTCCTGGGGCTTCCCAATTGCCACAATGACTTCCTCCTCTCCTGAAAGTTCTTGTGTCCAGTTGCTAGATAAATACACAGAAGGAACTTTCTTAATGTATTTGCAGAAAAACAATATATGTAAATGTCACTGTATTAATGAGGAATGTAGGTTTGATGGCTAACATAAAATATAAGTATATAAAGACAGTTTTAATACGTATTGCTATTAACTAAATGTTATACCAAGCAGTAAATCAATGTTCAAATTAACCTAGAGCCTAAAGAGGCAGAGTTATAAAACGTTTTATCTTCATAAGATAAGGATAAACTCTGGAGAAAGATCTCACCAGCTATCTAACCGCCATCGCCGTTTCAAATTGGGCCTCCATAAGTTTAGATGGGGTTATTACTCATAGAGAGATGAGATTGCAACTTGTACACCATTAAATAGTTTGAACCAAGAATAAAATTGAAGCTTTCTTGGCGAAGTTTACCTAAGGTTTTCTACTAATATTCAATCAGAATGTATGAGAATGATTGCCTCAGTAGTCTGTGGTTAGCATGTGAGTGAGCTTCATTCACTGCTGGAGGAAGACAATTTTTCTTTAACCGGGATTATTCCCCATCCTTCTTAGAGTCAGCAACTGTGAGTGAGAGAGTAATGTTGTGTGTGTGTGTGTGTGTGTGTGTGTGTGTGTGTGTGTGTGTGTGTGTGTGTGTGTGTGTGTGTGTGTGTGTGTGTGTGTGTGTGTGTGTGTGTGTGTGTGTGTGTGTGAGACTCTCGGCATCCTGGTGGCTAAATGGTCCTTGACGATCAACGATCAAGAGAAAAATGATTTGCGAAAAGATTTCCAAGCTTTTGTGGACTGAAGTAACCTTGACGTCTTGCTAACACTTACTTAATGGATAAAAATATTGCTAGCTTCATGATAGCCAATTATAAGCATTACCCATTAATTCAAATTTGACATTTATCAGAAGGTCGTTTGATATAGTGTGGCTGTATGAAAGAGTTGCAAAATAACAGGTATATAATTTTTCAACACAGTTCCTTTAACTTTCAAAACAATTGTTTCACTGTCCTACAAGCTTCATGACGGAACCTTAAAACAATTTGTTGGGTAACAAGTTTCCTTAGCTTTGCCCTTGGAGTGAATCGATGTTCCCAAAAGGAGTAAGTAGGTAAAGTATAGGATAGTATAATGAAGTAGGATCGAGAATTAGGCACGTTACATGAAACTTTATGGGTATAGTATTACTACATGTAGGTATATAACTGTATGTGATTTTTGTTTTTATACCTAGGATTTCAAATTATGAACAATTCAGGAGATAACTGTGCTCACAGTTTCTGAAGCTAAAATAGGCAATACATGAAGTTGACAATTTCAACGCTAAGTAGCATATATTTAAATGAAATGAAATATGTAGTATTTAAGGCCCGCTTTTACTACATACGGCCCCGCAGGCAGTGACACTGATGATACGTGAGATGAAGATAGAGCACCGGTGGAATTAAATGGTAGGAGAAACCGGAGATCCCGGGAGAAACCCGTCCCAGCGCCGATTGTTCGCCATAAATCTCACTTTGTGGTGATCTGGAATCAAATCCGGGCCGCCTTAGTGACAGTCAAGCGGTCTAACCACTCAGCCACGGCCCGGCCACACATTTAAATGTGGGCTCCCTTCAACAAAAAGAGAGTACACATTATAATGCTCTCGATATATTTGGGTGACTCTTTCTTGTATCACCCAGGTATACACAAATTCTAAAATGGAGCGTACACGTTACTTCGTTTGATCACCGATGTTGAACTATTCAGCACGATCCTACCTATGTTTATCACAATGGAGTCTAAGAAATATATGTATTTTTAATGTAAACTTTAATTTACAATTGTTATACAAATACCTACCTGGCAAGAAGAGCCTGGTTGCGAATGCACACATTTTGTTCAGCAGTGGAGCGAGAGAAGGATTCCAGGATCTCAGTGGTTGAACCCAGAACTAGATGCACGATGGGAACTGGTGTAAGATCTCCAAGCAATCCAGCTACTAGATCGGGAACCTCCAATCCGCTCTCACCTGTCTTCACAGGTATCTGCAACGCTCTCGCCAACTGAGAGATTGCCGATGAAATCTCTGGGGTAGTGACCATACCTTTGCAACAAATATAATGCTTTGGTTAAACTCTGCAACAGTCAGTTGTTTTCAATAATAGGCAATTCTGGTTGATATAGCTTTAAATGTTTGTACTTAGAAGAAGTGTTGTACCCAAACGATATATAAGTATGTAAAAATTTTCAAGCAACCCTGAAGGAATTACACTTTTGTAATGACAGTATTTCTAATATTTATTTAAAAGGTGAAAATTTTTATTAAAACATCATGTGTTTTGGATATTGAGGTGACATCCTTTTGGAAGTCGAAAAAGTGTCTGGAATTAAAAGAAGGAAAGAAGTAAAGTAATCATTATTTTGGACCAATTTTAGGGATACAATCCTTCCAAAAATAGCCATACTGTAACAGTTCCAAAAATAATACTCTGATACTAAGAATACTTAAGCTTCAAGTAAATATCTTATATGACACTAGAAAACTTGGAACTGTATGTGCTTCCAAGTTCTAACAAGGCTATTGTTCTCTAGACATTTTTCATCTAATTTGATTTTATTAACTATTGCACTAATGCGATACACAACTATCTGAGATGCCATTTTGGAACACACAATCGTTAATGTAATGAAAGCGACACAAGGCTGTTCCCTACGAACATGGTATATGTGAATTCCTTTGGAATCAGTGAAAATAGCAGTAAACATAAAAACACAAAGCATACAAATTCCTGAATGTTAATATCGCTTGGCAATAACTAGAACAGAATAAATGTCCACCCTTTAAAGCGAAAGTATCCGCGTGATAGACAAAGAGTAAATTGTTAAAGTTATACGTTAAAATACTTTGGACTTACTTTACCTAGTACTTTTTAACCTGAAGAAAGCAATTATTAATGAAACATTATTATTCTTCCACACAGCTACCTGGATATCGTCTCTATTTTCACGGGATTTTATATGTCTTGAAATTCAGAGGAAATATTCAAACTCTTGCTGCAGAAAAAATGTAGTTTGAAAATATACCTTTCTGTTTGTTAAATTAGTTGCCTTCAAAATATTTGCTGTCATAAGCTTTTAGAGGTTGTGATGAAATATCTAAGATAATTTTACGCATGGACCTTTATTAATAGAAATTGACTTCTCATTTAAAATTGTTCATCTTAGCAATAATTCTACATATAAGATTTGTGGACATCTATTAGCTGAGGTAACACAATTTAACTCAGCCTAGCGTGAAGTAGTCCTTTCGCAAGAGGTTAGCTGGTAGCTTACCATTACAGTGTTAAATTCATTTAGCCAATTCATTTATATTTAAATTTGTGCAATGTAAAAATTGTAATTTTGTTGTTTAAAGTGACTTCATGACATGTAAATATGACGTAACGAGTGTATAGTTGTATATTTAAATGAGGATCTGATGGACTCCTTTTTTTTATTAAAATCCTAGTTCTTTCATACAGTGAAAATTTTTAAGTATGGTAAATCTCGAGAATCGGGGTTTCTCGGTCAGGGTGAGCCACCTGGATGTTTTTTTCCCAGGTTTTTTCCCTTATTCTGAAAGACGAATACCGGGTAACTCTATGGGCCCTCGGTTCATTTGAGCATCACCACAATCCTTATTGTGCATCAATTACGGAGGATTAATCCATGATTACCATTTTTTTCAGTGTGAGAACAGTAATATTGCTTTATCTAAATTTCACAAACTTTCTATTTTGATGCACAGAGAGGTGATAAGTATTTTGCACAGTAGAGCTATAGAAGGAAGACAGCCATGATATTTAAGAGATGAAAACGTGTACTTCACAGTTTTAAATTTCATAATTGAATTGAGTAATGCTTCCAAGAACATTCTTTAATGTTATTTAAATGTTTATTTGGTTAAAATCACTATATATACTTAATGCTTACAACTTTAATATTAACAATAATAATAACAGTGTACAACTGTAGCTAATTCACTAATGTATGCATTTATTGATACAACCAATCTCTTCATGATGCTATGAGCGTTATATTTTAGCACAGTTGGCCACATCATTACTTCGTTTTCTTTTTATTTTTCCCCCGTAAGTCTGGGCCCCGTGTTAAGGGGTACAGCAGTTTAGAGTATATAAAATATTTAAAAAAAATTATGAATAGTGTAATATATAAAGGATACCCACCTATTAAATGGTAAGTGATATAGAAAACGATGTGAATGATTCTTTAATATCATTGATATTCCTCGGTGATGAATACATTTCGGTTTTGCTTGTGCTAATCTGTATATAGCTTTTTTACTTGTGATATAAAATTAAGTTTCAGAATATGTTTCATGTTATTTTGTGCGTGAATGTCAAGTTTTATAGTGCAAATAATATTTCTGATGTTGCTGTGCATATTATCATTTTCCCATGCATGAACTTATAATGCACATACTCTTGATTTTTAATTTAATAATTACTATTTAAACACAGTAATATTTAAGCCACAATAAAGTCGTTACTATAAGACACCATGGTCTCAATGAGGATGAAAGTCAACTTGAAAGTGCTTCTTTAAACTATGCAGGAAATTAGGTTGGAAATTGTGCTTTGTGTTAGAGATAAATCAGAGAAGGATTTGGTTTTATGGATAAAAAAACCAATACTGACTAAAGATATTTTCATAGCTTTTTTTCAATAATATTGCAATCGTGTAAAGATTCTATACAGTGGTGTTATTCGATCAAGGTCATAAACTTATCTGAGCATTTGGATAAAATTATCATTGTATGGTGCAAATCAAATTATAAGGGCCTTTATGATGTTAAACGAAAACCTTAATTTTAAGTACTTTTTAAAGTTAACAACTTTAGTGCTAAGAATAGTGCATGTTTCCGAAATTTTAGAGTATATTTTAAAGATTTTGACAGCATGCATATTTGGAAAGTTTTAGTACATACAAATCTGATGTTTAAGTTAACATTCCGTTGAGAATCAGCCAGCGAGGTACTGTGTACACATTGGTAAGACGTAATTATGTAGTTACCTAGAGAACGAGATGCTTGGCACTCTCTCTCAGCAATGGCGTTAATGAGGGCCTTGCGGGCAAGGTGTGGAGTGGAGCATGTGTCATACACCAACAGCCCTGTAACAAAATACATGTCTTTGTCTTCACAACACCTACAACAGTGGCATTATCCATCTCATCTTTCTGCATATTTCCTTCATTAATTTAAACATAATGATGAAATTTAATATGACATTTTCAGTATTTATTTTGAAGCCTGCAAATCCACATTTACATACAGAGTATTGCAAAGAGTATTTGTCTCCACTTTCCAAAATGTGAAAGTAATATCGCAAAATATTTAATTTTAATAAGAGAGAGAGAGAGAGAGAGAGAGAGAGAGAGAGAGAGAGAGAGAGAGAGAGAGAGAGAGAGAGAGAGAGAGAGAGAGAGAGAGAGAGAGAGAGAGAGAGAGAGAGAGAGAGAGAGAGAGAGAAGAGAGAGAGAGAGAGAGAGAGAGAGAGAGAGAGAGAGAGAGAGAGAGAGAGAGAGAGAGAGAGAGAGAGAGAGAGAGAGAGAGAGAGAGAGAGAGAGAGAGAGAGAGAGAGAGAGAGAGAGATGTTTACTTTCGTACAACCGCCAAGATCATTAGCACCATCACCACTATCATCTCCACCACAGCACTACTATCATCACTACTACAAATACCATGACGATCACCATCGCGTACACCACCACCACCACCACCACCACCGCCACCACCGCCACCCTTACCCCCCATATGGATAGCACCACTAGTACTGGCACCATCAATGGTGATGATGTTAGTAATAATAATAATAATAATAATAATAATAATAATAATAATAATAATAATAATAATAATAATAATAATAATAATAATAATAATAATAATAATAATAATAATAATAATAATAATAATAATAATAATAATAATAATAATAATAATAATAATAATAATAATAATAATAATAATAATAATAATAATAATAATAATAATAATAATAATAATAATAATAATAATAATAATAATAATAATAATAATAATAATAATAATAATAATAATAATAATAATAATAATAATAATAATAATAATAATAATAATAATAATAATAATAATAATAATAATAATAATAATAATAATAATAATAATAATAATAATAATAATAATAATAATAATAATAATAATAATAATAATAATAATAATAATAATAATGTCAGGTACTCAGTGGAGGGATGAACCTTGTGCACTATGACCTAGCAAGAGCTATTGTTGGCATCACTCCCCTGGAGGAAAGGATGAAGTGTAGAAGCTACATAATATTAAAGAGCACAGGCAGAACAAGCCATGGAGACAGGCGAAAATGTTCCTAGGTGGAAGACCCATGTGGATGGGTGGAGGGGTGGATGGTTGGATGGGTGGCTGTGCGAAGGGGTTGACGGGTAGACGGATGGACGGATGGATGGATGGGTGGGTGGATGAGTGGATGGGTGGGTGGTGGGTGGATGAATGGACGGACGGTCGGAGGGATGGACTGATGGATGGATGGATGGGATGGATGGATGGATGGGATGGATGGATGGATGGATGGGATGGATGGGGGGATGGGTGGATGGGTAAATGGATGGATGGATGGGTGGATGGGTGAATGGGTGAATGGATGGGTGGGTGGGTGGGTGAGCGGGTGGGCGGATGGTTGGATGGGTGGATGGGTGGATGCCTACTACTTGAGCTACTCAGAGAGCTCGACGAACGACCGGTACAACTAGGCAGTCCTGCAGTATCCACGGGGAATATTGTTTCCTTGGAACAAGCATTTGCCCCGTCTGTCAAACACTTCTATGCAGCACGAACTCTAGAAGTTCACCTGAAACATGACACGGAAATGAAAGGGAAATGAGCAAAGGAAGTCTTGGTACATATGAAACTAGCAGAGCACTGGCCTAAAGACCGGAATCGAATCCAAAACCTTCAAATTGCAAGCCTCACAAATTATCCCTGAGCTAACTGCTTGGTATTATCATTATTATTAGCCCGCCCCTGTAACTCGTAGTAGCGGGTTTACCTCACATTCAAGAGGTCCTGCGTGACTAAACTGACAAGATGGTGTTCACCTTAACTCACTTTATTACGAGAACAGTTGGCATAATGCTAATTTACAATCACTTTCTCATTTGGCAAATACACGGAGTAATCACATATCTTTAACTGTCCTCTTTTTACTCTCTCGGCTGCAACACCAATTGTGCTGGTTTGCATTTTACACTACTATATCACAACTCCGATATTCACTGGTCAGTTTACATCAAATGCTCCTTAGCACTGTATACACTGCCTGCAGACTCATCTCTTCGGAGCTGGTACGTACTACTATATCACAACTCCGATATTCACTGGCCAGTTTACAACAGCAAATGCTCCTTAGCACTGTATACACTGCCTGCAGACTCATCTCTTCGGAGCTGGTACGTACTACTATATCACAACTCCGATATTCACTGGCCAGTTTACAACATCAAATGCTCCTTAGCACTGTATACACTGCCTGCAGACTCATCTCTTCGGAGCTGGTACGTACTACTATATCACAACTCCGATATTCACTGGTCAGTTTACAACATCAAATGCTCCTTAGCACTGTATACACTGCCTGCAGACTCATCTCTTCGGAGCTGGTACGTACTACTATATCACAACTCCGATATTCACTGGCCAGTTTACAACAGCAAATGCTCCTTAGCACTGTATACACTGCCTGCAGACTCATCTCTTCGGAGCTGGTACGTACTACTATATCACAACTCCGATATTCACTGGCCAGTTTACAACATCAAATGCTCCTTAGCACTGTATACACTGCCTGCAGACTCATCTCTTCGGAGCTGGTACGTACTACTATATCACAACTCCGATATTCACTGGCCAGTTTACAACAGCAAATGCTCCTCAGCACTGCATACACTGCCTGCAGACTCATCTCTTCGGAGCTGGTACGTACTGCACTCCTTGCAGACCGACTCACAACACACGATCGCTCTAAACTCTCCTTTTATACCTTGCGTCACGCAAAAATGTCCTAGAAGCCGCAGTCACTCGAATTCCGGAGATGGAACGGTTGGAGCAAATCCTGTGTATTAGCTCGCGCTTCCGGCTTCGTGACAATCTAGTGAGCTACTGACTGTCCTTGAATGTAGCGGTTTCTTTCTTTCTTTTCTTTTCGTTTTTTGCTTTTCTTGCCGACAAACAACAATGGTCATGGGATGGGCTGATTCACATGCCAGTAGAAGCCAACGTCGAAAACAACGTAACATAGTACTCCGCTATCTAGTGAAGCATTGCCTTGCAAGTGTATGCAGACTCAAGACTCAAGGTCAAGGTGTAGTGTAACGCGACTGTTTTGTTTCCTCTCGGAGTGAAGCGGTTGTCATGGTTAGGTTGTACTTACCTGCAATTGTTTACATGCGGGAGCGATAACAGTACAGTGCATGTGCACTATACCTATGGAAAAACGCACACGCCTCCAGCCTTTAACTATCACATACGAATAGGCATCGAAATGTATTCTCTGCACTTATACTTGAAGTGGGGATAGCTCATCGTTCTATGTGCCTTCTTTGTTAAAACAGTGAATAGAAAATGGAAAATATTTTTGAAACTTCAGTTTCTAAACCTGCTGAGCGGGATCGGTTAGGATGGTAGAAACTGTAGCCCACATTCAGAAGATCGTGGGTTCGATTCCTGTGGTCGATCTTTCTGATCAATATAATCTTTTTCTGTTTCCCCAGGTCACTTGGCGAATGCTGGGAAGAGTAATTACAGCTTCAGAAGTTCCTATCCCTCAATTTGATGTACAATCTGTAGCTGCTCTCTGTTCTCGTCTCTCCTCACGTCCGGCTGCCCTTAGTATCTTCACATCACTTCTCCCTCCCGGGGAGCAAAACCCTCGGGCTATAACCCTCTTCTATAGCTTGAGGTATAAGTTCCTTCTTGGAGCCTCGTCATAGGGACATACTTAAGAAATGCACACATGGATACTTAAGAAATGCGTACTTGATGAAACAAATTCTCATTTTCATAATCTTTTACATATTTTTTCCATTAGGTAACAGAAATGGTAATAACAATATTTTATTATTACTAATATATTTTTTACAATTAAATTCTTTGGCTAAAGACAATTATTGTTTCCTGTTATAAAAAGTTAATATTTAAAGATAAATAAAATAAACATTTTGCTTAGCTTTCTTGCCAGTTTGTATGATTGGTTAATAAACGAACAGAAATACAAATAAAACTATAAGGCACGAAATATTTTTTAAGTCATGGAAGGGAACTAAAGTATGGATGTACATGGAAAGTTACATGGTAGAGTTCAGTTTATGGGTAAAACATTTCCTCTCTCGTGATTTTGCTGAAGCCTAAGACCTGAATTGCATAGTAACTGCGTTTAAATGAAAATCAATATGGTAATGTGAGTAATAAAATTGGGTCACACTCACCGAGACGGAGGTCTGGTAGGAAACTCAACTGATTAAGGGCATTTACGGTCCATAGGGCGGTAGCCACCTGATGCTCTGCTGCAGGAACTCTTTCTGAACAGTTCTCACCTCGATGTAGGTCCAGTAACACTGAAAACAACAAAAAAAGTCGATTATCCAGTAACTATAGAACTCTAGCATTGCAAATTATTTATGAATCCTACCATTAAAACTCACTCATTTTGGTGATATAAATCGTATGTAATTATGGCACTGGTGCCACTAACACTAACAAAAGAAGAAAAGCAATGACGTAATTACATGGTAATAAGCAAGCAATGACGTCATCACCACCTTCATAACATAATATCTCCATCTACAAAACTTTTAATATTCTTTTTCGTAAACATCTGTTGACTTTTGTGGAAATAAACCTACAGCAATCTCTGCTGCTGTGCCCGTCTCGGTAGCGTAGATGGTAGCGTGTTTGCCTCACGTTCAAGAGTTCGAATCTCGCTCAGGGTGAGTTACCTGGATACGGTTTTTTCCAGGGTTTTCCGTTATCGTGATAGAGGAATGTTGGGTAACTTTAAGCTCTATGTATCCCCAACTCATTTGACCATCATTTCACCCATTTCATTCATCCTCCGATATGACAACGTTGGAGGACGTAAATTACAGAAAAAAATCTCTCCTGTCTTTAAAATCGTAGCTGCAATAAAATCCATACTTTCATGATAATTCATTTTATAATTACCATCTATTTTCCCTTAAAATGTTTCAGCTCAACGAAATAATATTTCCTTAGCAAACATATTATGTTACATATTGCGTCACACTATCATCTCCAATACATTATAGCATTAAATTTTACAAATTCATTAGTTATTTTTATACACTTAATCCAAAAACTACCTAAAATTGTTCTACTCATGTATAATCTTCATTGTGGACACTCGTAAAAAGCACATTCACTCGTTTCACAATCGCCAAGAGTATACACTAAATGGTGGATAAATATTTTTCCCTATTGGGGAACGTGGGACATATCGGGGTAGTGAGGCAGAACGGGGTATACGCGTTTTCTGTCTAGTAGGTGGTACAATCTACCAGAATGTGTCAAATCTACGTCATCTCAATCACAGTTACTAGTACACTTCAGCTGGCTGCCATAACAAAATCTGTTGTGTACGAGTTGTGTGTTGGATACAGTTTGAAGCAGTTTTTACAAGATTCGTGATCTCTTTCAAAGCATGTAAGTACATCATATCTACATTTAAATAAAAACAATAATTACTATGGAATATAACACTTAATTTACTTATAAATCCATGTTTTTCGCTAAGTTATCTTTGAATATCTAACTATCGACAAGCATTAGCCTAAGCTTGTGTTTACGGGGCAATATGGGTGGGGCATAACAGGGTACTACCCCATTATGCCCCTGGTGTAAAACTCTTTGTGTATTATTCATATGATTGACCACTCCATGTTTCATGTGATTTCGGAATACTGCGTAATTACGTAAAGAAATCACAGAGGCAGGAGTGGTCTTTAGTCACAAAGGAGAAGGCTGTGAATGCTGTACTTGATGGTTCACTGTACAAAAGGGCAGCTAGTCAATTTCAAGTGCCCCAAAAAGCTCTTGAACGCTACGTTAAGAAGAAACGAGATAATCCTGATTATGTTCTTAAAAATGTTCTCACAGGCTGCAGCCGCTAGATGTTTTTTTCATAAAACCACTAATCAAATATTATGAGGATGAAATTCGCTCCTGGGTTAGATCTAATCCTGGAAAAGTTGTGAAACTGTTTCAGGTTGCATCATTGTTTGGTGTCAGTTATAGGCGAATCTCAACAATGAGCACGGCAGACAATGGGTTTCGAAAAAGAGGAATATGGTCTATGAACATCAATATGTTTGATGATAATGATTTCCTACCACCCAAAATGACAGATATTCAGCTTTATTCTGGAGTTCCTGATGATGTTAATCCTTCAACTTCTGAGATGTCCGTTGTCTCTGGTTCACCTATGGGGAGAGAAAACATTGTGATGCTAAGCTGCAGTAGTTTCCGGAGTTCCAGCCCAGAAAATTTCACATCTATTCCAAAGGTAGATCAGAAAAACGAGAGAGTTTGGAAAAACAGGGGGGAAGGCACAATACTGACAACATCCCCTTATAATGAAGCGCTATTGAATGCGGAACAAGAAACAATGAATAAAAGACCTGTAAAAATGCGTATTGCTCTGCCAGAAAGCGAAAAAAAGGGAATCATCGAAAGGTAGGCCTAGATGTCCAAATCCTCCTGTATCCAAACTTTCCAGAAGTCATCTGTCTACTGGTAACAGGAAAGAAATGGCAAAAGACGATGAAGATGGTTGTCTTTACTGCTACGATTATTATTGCGCAGGTGTCGAAGGTGATGATGAAGATGTACATATTTGTGATATTGTGAGAAGTGAACAAAATGGGGGAAAAATCCTGATCAAAAATTGGTCAAAGAAATAATACCCCTTACTGCCCACCTATGGGGCAAAACGGGGAAAATGTACTAATTTTGTTTATGACGTGATAGCTACTCCCATTTGTTGCGAATGTCTATTTAATTTATGTTTTTCAGGTAATTATGCAATAATAAACTCATTTACATTACCAAAACACAATTTCTAAATGTTCAAATATGAAATATAGATGCACAAATATTAAGTACCCTGTCCTGCCCCATGTTCCCCTACACTTCGTGTTAGTCATTATTCATTTGTTATAAGTGCATAAGTACACAGAGAATGGCTCATGCCCCAGTGTGTTCTAAAACATGTCAAATATACAAGCGTTGGTTCGGAATATCTTTGTTTGGATTGAAGGAAAACAAACCATATAAGCATATAGCATTTCAAAGTTGTGTTTCTTAATTACAAAATTCAAATGAAAAACCCGAAATCAGTTGAACTTCACTTAAATTTACTTCAAGATTTTTCAAAGTTATACACTATTTTTTCATCGAAATATATCATTATGTATTTATTAAATTTTAGGTTTTCTTACCAATACGTAACATTTTCCTCTCTCCAGAACTTTCTATACTAATTTACTTACTCATTTTTATTATGCTATGTTAAGATATATTATGTATGGTTTCTGTTTACGGGTGGGCCAGGTCCTTCTCTCCAGCTCATATCTAATTATACTAATTATGGTGATGATGGAGTACGCCTAAATAATGAAGTGTTCCCAGTTTGCTTGGAGAAATTCAAGTTCTAAGTTATATAACAAAATTTTGTCATATCACATCTTAGAAGACAGCATTTCTATGATAAATGCAGTTGACTAGTGCTTTACTTTGAGAAAAAAAAGAAAAAAAAGCTACGATTTCTTTAACTAATGCAAGAAATCGGTATTTGGATTTTTATTGCCTCATTTTTATGAATAACAGAACTATATACACATATGTACTATACTCGTGTATCATTTTTTAAATTATATATTCATTTTCTTATTATTTTATTATTCAATAATGTAATTATTTTCAATAATATCTGATCTAGTAGTTTTGGTTATGTAAGTGTAATTCAAGTTTACTTTCCTTATTTATATATTATTTTAACTGCACCCCTTTGAAAAAGTATAGCGTAAGTTATACCGTAGGTTCTTGAAAATGGCCAATTATAGAAAAGTTACACAAAACATCGGGATGCGTTCTGCATTTGTTTTGTGTAGCTCAACGACTTGGCAGTTTCTTTTCAAATTGGTATGTCCGAAGAGAGAGAAGAATGTAAATCTGAAAATGTTAATAAGTTGCTCCGAGTAAGTAAACTTGTTATAACCATACCATGGACGTGGGCGTAAGGAATTCAATCCCTTTGATTTGGGACGACTGACATTTTAGAACTTCGTTACGAAAACGTGCTGTTGCAGCATATGATAATTTGTTTTAAATTCAGTACATCATGAAGGTTTTTTTTACGATTGTATACTGTTATAAAAATAAAATTGTCTTCCTTATCGGAGGACTTCAGCGCCCTTCTTGGAGACGACCGCCATCGTTGAACTCTAAGATGCTGTCGCAGACTAAGTCAGACACTCCAACAATTGGGCTGTTATCAATTACTGTCAGTATTCAGTGAAATGTGTCCATTATTATCAGCCAGATGAATCCCGCCGTCGTAGCTAGTTGGATTATATCTAGGTCTATTACTGTTGGTGATTTAACATTCCTCTGAATGTCAATGATATAGCTGGCCCACTTCCATAGAGCATCAAGTACTTCTACATCAGCTAACGTTATCAACGATACTGTCTGTTTTCTGGAAAATCTTGCAAAAAAAAAAAAAAAAAAAGTCGACGTACCTCGAAATTCAAGTTTCCAAACATAAAGAAAACAAAGCATAAGAGAGGATAGTCGTGTCTCACAGTTGTGTTTCAGCCTCACTGCAGTTGTGATCTAGCATTGGTATACAAATTCTGTAATAATACCTTAGGTACAAAATTGCATTTTGTAAGAAGGTGCAATAGAACTTGTATAATACTTGATCGAAGGGGTTTCAAATGTTCTAGATGAACTAACACAGCTTCCGTGTAAATAGTCTAGTAATAGTTTACTGTACCTCTACCAGAGCTGCAGTGTATAGTGAATATTCCTGTCAAAATACAGAGTAGACTACATCTCATGTATGTGTGTAGCAAATAACAGTTGAATTCTAATTAAAGAAAGCTTCGTCGATATTCTGTGATCGGTGTTTGAGAGTGTGATAGAACAATGTTCTGGAAGCTTCTGGTTGAGTTCACCTTCGGCATCTGAATAAATAAAGAACCATCCAAGTCTATGCAACACTGAAACAGAAGTAGTCAATGCTAACAGAATACAGAGAAAAATAGAAGGAATGATAGCAACAGCAACTCAGCGCGGGTTGAAGATGAAGTGGATAGATACAAAAATATTTGGTGATAAAATGAATTTAATATCTCATATGCATCAGTTCGTATAGTTAAATAGACAATGGGGGAGAAATACATAATTTTTGAGCGGGGAAGGGAAGAAATGACAAAAATAAGAAGTTATGAAGGGATGAAAATGGTAAATTACGAACAAAAGAGGAATAAGATGTTAGATTATATAAGGCACCAAAGAACGCAAAGAAATTTGAAGAAATATGTCATGTGAAATGACAAAGGAAATGGAGTAAAAGGGTGTACCGAAAAGTGAATGTAACCAAAATGGAAAGGAAAGATGAGAGGTGATAACTGATAACTGATGACAAGAATAACGGTTGATGGGAAAGGACAGTTGGAAATAAAAGCAATAACGTGCTAATAATAAGTTTAAGAATATAAATAAACTATTGAGAAAGCTAAAAATTAAACATAAGTTAGTAAAATAGTGATTTAGAAATAAGAGTATAATATCAGTTAGTAAAACTTGAGTCAGGGAAAGGCAAAATTTCGGTAATTAGAGACAAATTAATGTAAGATAGATAAAATGAGAAAATAGGCATAGAAGTGAAGCTATAATTAAGTAATGAAATCGAGTTAGAGAAGATTAGGGAAGTGTATAATTAAAATTGAGCAATAAATTGAGCGGTGGAGGTAAGTTGAGAAGGTGGGAAAGTGAATAAAGAAGAGAAACAGAGAGGAGAGAGTGTGATAAGGATGGACTAGAGAAAAGGTAGGAAATAAACACGACCAAATGGAAATTAAAGAGAGAGAGAGAGAGAGAGAGAGAGAGAGAGAGAGAGAGAGAGAGAGAGAGAGAGAGAGAGAGAGAGAGAGAGAGAGAGAGAGAGAGAGAGAGAGAGAGAGAGAGAGAGAGAGAGAGAGAGAGAGAGAGAGAGAGAGGTTCCTATCAAAATACAATCATGTGCTCAACTGTATAAGACCCTAAGATAAATTTAAAGTACTCTGATCAAAGAAAAATTGTAATTGTATAAATGTAAGTAAAGCAGTTAATAATTTCATTGATACATAATCTATGCAAAGAGGTTATAAAGCTAGAAGACAAAATAAAATTATATCAGCCTGAAATAGTATTTCTCTTAGCCAAGTAGTAGTGAGAGTGAATGAAGTAAAATGTTTTGATATCCTAGTTAATGAAAGCTGATGAATATTTTTCTCTTGCAGCACATTTCTTTTGAAATTATAGCTTCATAGGAGAAGCCCTACCGTTGAATCCAAGTTACTGAGACAGCTGAAATAAATTTGGCTAATAAAAATCTTACCAGCTACACTGGATTTAATGCGGACTGGAAGTAAATGAATGAGCAAGGATCTTCCGGTGTAAGTACAGTGAGTGGTGAAGGGTTTTGCAAAGCGAGAAAGCGTATCGACAAAAATTCGCAACACAGAGATATTTACCTCAGCTTATCGCACATACACGGTGAGTCCAGTGTATGTATAGTCTTTACAGATATAATCATGTCTTCTGGACAGAAACCTGTCATACATCGGCAGGCACGAGAAAACATATCATATAGACACACGCAGCTTCCAATCGCTCTATCCATGTTTCGTAACTTACTGTACGTAAATTTACTAATATATCACTCTTCTAATGGACTGCGCTGGTCACCTGAAGGTCAATACGCCTCAACGTTCTGTTGAGTTAATAATCGCTATTGTGACGTCTTCATCCTTATTTGGCTATTTCTCACTCTCTTTCTTTCTCTGTCTCTGGATGGTTGCAGCTCAATGAGTATACTGTCAATTATTTCAATAACCATTTACGTCATTGTCGGTTGAATAAAACACATACCTCCTTTAACCACGAAAAGAAGGATGACTCAGTCGGTTCGCACGAGACTCTCAATCGGAAAGTACTGAGGTCAATCCTGAGGAACGGACCCATCTAACTAAAACTATTTTTGTTGATTTTATTGGTCACTAGGAGAATGTGAGTTGGATACGTTACATTCCACGACTTCATTCAGTCACTTTCCCTGAAATCCAGATTTCCGGGTAGGAGTTATTGGCGATAGATGCGTGGGACGCTACCGCGTGGGGACTTTACACGCCCTACAACTGTCATTTACGGCGCGTGGCTAGCATTGTAGTCACCTGTCTTGCTTGAGTTCGAATAGAGAGGGGATCCGTCCCCTTCAGCTGCTGTGGTGCGAGAGCTGCGGAACCTTAGCACTCGTGGTACCTCTGACGTTACTGGAGGAACCTCGGACCGAACTGCCGAACTCAGGCCATCCCGTCTTGATGTTGTCAATGGGGGGCGCTTTTTAGACTCCAGGTATTGCCCTATGGAAAGAACCCCAGAGTCTTCCATCGTCTCCCGGGCGATAGAGGCCGGAGTCGTCGGACTCTCGGGTAGACCTCGCACTTACATACCTTGCCTGAGTGGGCCGACTGTCAAATCCTGTGCGAACCCTAGTGCCGAGGTGAAGAATTTCGTCGTCTTCAAGCTAACAGTTCCCAGAGCGAGCCCTGCTTTGGTGTTTTGAGTTCTGCCTCTCTGTTTATAACTATTATATATATCTTTAGTTCTTCAACGTTATATCACATCGTAAATATGAAAAATCGTATATATATACATTTAAACCTTCAACGTTAAATCATATCGGACGATGATTGAAATGGGAGACATGATGTTCAAATGAACCCAGGGTCCATAGAGTTTAGGGTTACCCGACATTCGCCTTTCAGGATGAGGGCAAACTCTGGAAAAATATTATTCAGGTAACAGTGTCTGTATGTTCCTAAATGTGAATTTATTTTCAGAATTCTTTTCTAACAATATATGTCAAGTTAAATTAACTTATTCAGTGTAAAGCTCCTTTAAGCAACATTTTACTTCATAGAGCACAAACAAGAAAATAACGATTTGTCATGCGAAAATCAAATTTTTTGCAGCCTTGCAACTTTATATTGATGTCCCTCTTACAGCAGTTTGCGATTTATATCCAAACCAGGTGAAGTCAAACAGAACCATAACTAAATTACTGTATAATTTAGGATAAAATATGTCTAAACTTTATACTAATTGCAGATTTTCATAACATTTTTAACCAGTTCTGAACCAAATCCAGAAGTGCGTCTTGTAGCCCTAAGATAGTGTATTAGAGGCTTAAACTAAAACATTTGAATGTTACCTGTGATTGTGGCATCTCCGTTGAGGCGGTAGACAGATCGCGGTGTATCACAGAGTTCTGCTCCTGAACTCGAAACCAGAACCGCTTGGCACTGTGATAGCAGCCATATCAAAGCAATAAATGGTGCCATATTACCTGAAATCAAAATTAAAAATAATTTGCCGAAAAATTTAAGTAAAAATTAAAATTCGCCATATATTCTACACGCTGAAAGTAGTTTAATACTTCAATTACTCTTTTCTAATAGACGAAAAATTTTACCGCAACATCTTCCTTTATCTAAAATAAGACCTGAAGCTTTCCTGGCGACGAATACGCTCAATTTCTTCTCGGGCAGCCAGCCAGAGGAAAAGATGATTAGATATCAACGTTTCAGGAGTGTGCATCTCTCCCATCATCAGGATATTTATAAATTAATTATCCACTTAAAACAAACTTACAGCACCTGAGACTCACTTTCCGTCAAAACGGCTACTCCGAATATGACGTTGAAGCCTCGATCACCAAAGCTAGGAAAGGGAAACCTGTAATACAGCAAGCGTCAGATAAGCCTACCGCTACAGCCTGCATCCCGTTTACCGGCAATCTATCCTGCAGAATCAGCAGAATTCTCGCCAGATACATCAGGACCATCCACAAGCCACCTCCGAAGATTAAACATCTGTTGAGACCAGTGAAAGACAAACTGGACTTCCAAGTTCCGGGAGTGTACCGCATTCCCTTTGAATGTGGGACACCGTATATAGGACAAACCGGAAGGACCATCGCTACCAAAGTAATCGAACATGAACGGAGCATTCGTTTAATGCAGCCTGAGAAGTCTGGGCTGGCAGAGCATTGTTTTGATAACGACCATAGAGCCAATTTTCGGGAGACGACCATCTTGGCAAAATGCAACAGTTACTGGGAGCGGAGAATTAAGGAGGCTTTGGCGATTTCCTCTGAAAGGAGCACGCTTAGTCGTGATGCTGGATTTCAGTTCAGATCCTCTTGGAAACCGGCCTTAAAATGGAAATCCGTCGATTTAAGAAGCAAATATCAATACAGCTTGATAATCAAGTTAAGTAGTTACGTTCCTTTGACACAATTTTCTATACTCACGCCATCTTCTGACCTGGCGTTTAATTTACTTAAAACAGTCTTTTGTTCAGTAATATGAATTTTGATAGTGTTTTGTCTTTGTTTATGTTGGTGTTATATCCAGTGCTTCATTTGTGGTTATAACATTTTATAAATATGGGATATTTATATGATGATGGGAGCGATGTACACTCCCAAAACGGTGATATCTAATCGTCTTTTCACCTGGCTTGTTGCCCGAGAAGAAAGTGAGCATCTTCCTTTATCTATTTGCTTAAACATAGAAATGAAAAGGGGAGTGTGACTTTTGGATTAAAAGAACAATGTGTAGTGTTTTATACAGATTCTTTTTTCCACAAATTCTTACATTTTCAGATGAAACCAAACATTCTGCACATGCGCGACGGGAATTGCCAACCTAAATGAAAAGCAAGCTCCACTGGATTAGCGGTGTTTTGACACACACACACACACACACACACACACACACACACACACACACACACACACACACACACACACACACACACACACACACACACACACACACACACACACACACACACACACACACACGTGTCGTTGAAGTCATCTTTCTCTAAGCAGAAAGAGCCTTCAACCTTTTTCCATTCCGGGACTGTCCCTTTCCGGCTTTATGATATATTTGTAGTAATAGACGGTGGAAAGAAGTTGTTTTTATATGTGAAGTGTCACAAGTTGTTGGATGGAAGAGAAGATATGTTACTAATTATAGGAGACCGTTGAGGTTATTATGGGCCTAAGGTGAGTTTGGGATGCTTGTAGGTTTCCCTGGAGTCAATGTCGTATTCCTCAAGGCCTCGGCGATGTTTTGAATTCATTCATTGATTTATTGTTCTTCACTTCCCTCTCATAAAAAGTAAATGCACTGTATTGTGCTGCTAAGATAGTTTATTTTTATATAACGTTTATAAAGCATTACACCAAAGAAAATGGCCTGCAGAAGGTAGAGCTAATAACAAATTAACCAAAACTTATATTTATAGTGACTCATAAGCGTCGTTAAGCAACGCTTTCGTGTAACTACGGTTTCTAACTAACCCCAACTTTCATTTCTTTGTTCCTACGTTTGCCGTGTCTGAGACGTTGATAACATTTTGTATGTGTGTTTAGAAATGACATGCAGCTGGAGGATGAAATCTGTAAAAAGAAAGGTGAGAAATAAGTATAGAGCTGAGAAATACTTACATAATGGTAAAGCCCAGTTTTAATTAAAAAAATGTTTTGTCAGATTTTCCAATTTCTTGGTTTGAATACCTATGGAAATATGAGAGTTTCCATAGTTTCGAGTGTAATATTTTTGCTAATATTTTGCTAAGTATATATTTGTTAATTGGGTAGGTAGAGTACATTTACAGAGGAATTCCGCACTGGACCTATCGTGTGTCACACCACGGAGGGAGTGAGGAAATGGGAGTGCCAAACCTGTGCAAAGGACACGAGCCAACATGTTGAAAGTTCATCTCGATATCACATTCATTCGTGTAGCCACTAGCCATATTGGTTTCGAAAAAGGCCTTCCCTTCGGACGGGCGAGCACATTACCGCCACTGAAATGAGAACTACAGTTACAGATAGCAAATTCACCACATGGCTGCACCACATTCCCACTTCGCCGACACTTCCAACCATGAAAACTGGTTAAAATGGTGATGACACGAAGCGGTGGGACATTAAGTCACGGAATGGAAAGTAACTATCCTAGCATTCGCCTAATGATAAAGGAAAATCATGAAGCAACTTTGGATCAGATTGGTTAGTTACCATTTGATTGATTGAAATGGAACCCAAATGTGTCAAGTACTTCTGTGCGAATCACACATTGTATTATTTGTTATAGTTACTTTATCTTTCAGGTTTGTAAATAATAACAGGCATCGCTTATTGCAAACAAATTATTGATATTTTAGCACAATAATAAGTATCAAAACCCAAGCGATGTTTATTACAGGTCTTTCACGAATGGAATTGATGTAAGAATGCTTTTTATTACAAAATACACACTACACGTATGTCCTGCTTAAAAACAAACAAGTGCATTGCCTTGTGCTGCATAATTATTGCCAAATGTTAAAACACGAAAGAAAAGTCAGAGTGTTACGCTTGAATTCTAGATGTGTATATCCGCTTTTGTTAGAGAAAATTATTTTACTTTATAGCAGTCCTAAATGAAATGTTTCTAGGATAATTTGAGAGGACTGAAATTCTGAAGGTCACAAGGAGGTGACAAGGACAAGAAGTACGTATATGTTTCAATCAAACTCATAAATATTGGCAAACTATTTCAGCTTGAATGGAATAGAAGCAAAATTTATTACACGAACGCACACTCACACGCTCTCATCAACATTAATTTGGAAAACCTTGCGTGCTTTGCTACCTAAATCTAGATATCGATTTGAATGGAATACAGCACCACATTCCACATCTTGGCACTGGAGAACATGAAATAAACATGTTCATGCAAATGTCCATATTTTTCAGCAGCTATTCATATACGTTTCAATCATTTATTACTAGAACAAAGAAATACTGCTGTATTTATTTATATGAACACTCATTTGTAATGTTACATCCGGTTTTAATGTAACGGTTACACATAGGTTGTATTAAATAGGGTACTTAAGACATAACATGGAGCGTTTTTTCAATGACATGTACACGTTTTAGGTGTTTATGATACAGAAATGCATTTCGTTCTTAAAATGCTATGTGCAACGAGTGTTAAACACCATAACGATTTACCATCTCAGTGTCTTATGATGACGTAAACTGGCGTCGCCAAATAGAAACGTTTCAACCCACCTGAGGTTCTCTGCCATCGATTTTTCTCGCCTTCGAAGTTTGCCCTGAAGCACTGTTGTTTACGTACTCTTTGCTTGCTGTTATTTCCCCATTACTTCCGTCCCATACTGTTTGCGAAGAAAGGTAAAATAAATAATATACTGGATAGAAACGAGTCTTCTGCTAACCAAGGATTACCTAGTAGTGTGTGAAGACAAACACTCCCGCAAAAATAGGAAACTTTTCTAGAGAGATAAACTGTCTAACAACAATAGTACAACGACCTTTTTAATCTTTTAAAGCTTGGTGAATTGAAAATATTCATAGTTCATCAAAAGATATGAAAGTACAAAATGTAAATAAAATAGGTATATAGGTAATATGCTAGTATTTACGTTCCTTTGTTCTTTCGAAAACTGTAGACAGATTTTCGTTGTCTCAGTTATACAATACCAATGCTTACGAATACCATTAACATAAAATCCTTATAAGAACCATACTCACACCTACTCTTTGTTATTCATCTAGAAGAACCTGCGTACAGTTTATGCTAAATAAATATCTCATATTTGAAGCGTTAACATTTACAAGTTATTCTTTGTTCATTGGTTTGAATTGTCATATAATAATTTTCTCAAAAGGAAAGTTATTATTCTTTTTTTTTTCTCCGTGGTTATGAAAATAGAACAGAATTTAAAGCCATCACATAGCTTCCCTTATTAAAAATTGGATTAGAGGAGAAAGACAGAGTTGTGGCGAGGTAAAAGAGAGAAAAGTAGAAAGTTTGTAAAAGAAAGAGAAAAATTAACATGAAGAAAACAATTGGATAGGAGAAGGATAGTGTGGGAAAAAGAAGAATCTCGCATTTTAAACGCAGTGGCACGAGCACTGATCCCTTCATTGTATCAGGTAGGGAAATTATATTTTCAAATTCCTGTTGGATAAGCTATCCAGGTGATTGTCTTCTTCCGGAGGTCTCCCAAATCCTCAGAGGGCGAACGTCAAGGAACAACTCTGGCTCATTTAAATGTGACTTCATTCATTTTATTTATTATTGCCCAAGTGACCTATCCAGTTAAAATATGTTAAATTCAAACAAAGAAAAGATAGACAGAAGAGAAAAGAAGAGAAAATAAAATGTCACTGCGTTTAAAATGCAAGATTCTTCTTTTTTCCCCACACTATCCTTCTCCTATCCAATTTTTACCTCCATGTTAATTTTTCTCTTCCTTTCCCAAACTTCTTACTTTTCTCTCTTTTACCTCGCCACATCTCTGTATTTCTCCTCTAGTCCAATTTTAAGAAGGGTAGCTATGTGATGACTTTAAAATTCTGTTCTATTTGCATAAACATGGAGAAAAAAAAAGAATAATATCTTTCCTTTTGAGAAAATTATTATTTGGCAATTCAAACCAATAAACAAGAATAACTCGCAAATGTTGACGCTACAAATATATTTTTATTTGCATAAACTGTATATTTTAACGATATTTACATTTCGTCACGGTATGTTTTGTCTATTTATGATGGTTTACCCATTATACACTCATTCAGAAAGAACAAAACTTCATGAGATATTTCCTAAAAATTCAAGGCATGCATTGTATTTAAAATTAAAATATTTGAAGCCTATGGTAGTTTAATCAAAAGTGCTAGAGCGAATTTTTTTCTGAAAATATAATAAAAACATTTTTCCATGTAAATGATGATTTGGTTTTTGGGGAGTTTCTAGAAAATATGCATTTCGCATCTTTAGAAGATAGGTACTGAAATTAAACACAAAGTTTGGTATTTATTATTTTATAGTAATAATGCTCACATACACATATTCACACTCAAAAATATACTTGAACCTTTTCCGAACATGTATTTTTTCGCGTAAGGAGATCTGAAAACATGAATTTCCAAATATTTGGCTGGAATGTAATACTATGCGTACTTACTAGTACAGAAAGCAATATTAATTTCAATCTAACCAATAAGCAGTGCCAAGCTTGCATCTTCTGAAAATTTAAAGTGCAGGAAATGCTTTGGAGAGGGCTCTAGCAACATTACAGATGTTTTATGATGTTGTCCGAACAGACTGAGTTCTTATCCATAGCACTTTATTAAAAATACTGTATGCGCCGTGTCTACTTCTTTAGATATCGATTTTACACGAATAAAAGGTAGGGAAGTAAGAATTCCGAAATTATATGTTGGTAATCCATAGACCATCATCAGTGGCTGAATTTCAACGTCACCTTCAGTTTTATTGCTTAGAAACAGTACCAAGTACTAGAACGAAATAATCTTTAGAAAGTGATTTACAAGTAAATTATTAATGAATTTGTATTTCTTGATAATAATTCCGTAACATTATCATAGTATTAGTAAAGTATGTTCCGTTATTGAACATAATATTTCAGAGCAATATTAAGAAAATCAATACTGTACATGGTTGCTATGGTGATCCATTTATATGCGTCACTTTCTCTTTACGTCTAGTTTTATGGTTACTATATTTGGTTATGTCCTCAGCATAATATTCACGTAAAATTTTCATAATCGTTTTTATATTATTATACATTTGTACGCATTAGCGTATACTCATTCTAGTAATTTATTTGGAGTGGGTACATCTTCCAGCAGTAACATAACCAACTAACGAAATGAAGACTTCCGGATAAAAGGTTATACTGCTACTTGAAACCAATAGAACTAACTTACCATTCTCGAAGCTTCACGTTGGATAGGAACGACTCACGTTTATAAAGACCTGGTAGTGACCGGTGGTACTGATCGTGACTGAATCACAAGCACGTGGAGACCCCACACCTGCCACCACTTTTCGGTCGATAAACACATTCATTGTTGCGTGCGTGCAATGCAGCCACGAGGGTTGCATTCTGCTTCCACTTGTTTCGGTCAATAAGGTTGTAGACACTTAATGCAGTGTTTACAACTTTGGTATAGGATAACATTAGTAAAATGCGCTCCTTAGAACAAAGAAAATCTTGATTGTGAACAATTTACTGCACTTCCTTGGTGTTTTGTCTACAATATATCTTCATAAAATAAAACGTAATAACATCAATGCGTGTGATATAAATGTGTTGCAAAAATTTACCAAAAATATACATTCATCATTATTTGAAAATAATGGGAAGACGCCGGTATTTTATATTGTTTGATAATACATATATTCCTCACGTTATGAATTTAAATTTTAGTGTAACCAAAGGCTGTATGGATAAAAATTGTATTTTAGGGATGAGTTCCCAACATCAATAAGGAATTGATATGCAAATATCATACCAGCTTCTTTAATCGATATAGCTACTCTGTAAACTATTCACGTAAAACCTTATTTGTCTTTATTCTTCCTTATCGAGTGCTTTAAATACGACCTTTGTAGGTAAACTACAGCGTAAAAAGGGCTATTTGTTTGAATGCGGTGAAATATGCTAGCCATGGTTTCATATGCTTTTGCAGGAGTTAATGAGAAAAGAACGTCCACTTAATATTCAGGAGTACTGCTTAATTTAGTGGAACATTAAAATGAACAACAGCTAATATGTTAAAGGAATGTTTATTGCCACGAATGTTATCTGAAAAAAATTACACATAGTAAGGAAATCCTGTGTTTCCCCCTATTACGTTTTTTGTCTACTTTGCATGGTTTCCCAGTACTATAATATTCAGTTATAAATAAGAGGAATCCACAGGATGTTTACAAACATTTCTATATCTACATTTTGTCTTCAACTTCCGATACTTTGAACTAAAGTGTTAAAAGCATTTGGTGAATATAAAATATAAACAAGAAATGTTTAGTGCGAAGGCCCGGGCTTTATAGTTAACCACTATTAGGTAAACTTATGGAAATTAATTGTTCTTTCACACTGGCCGTGTGTAGGCTAAAGTATGGAAAGATAGAGTCAGACTGAAAAATTCAATGCCATAGCCGGGAGTTGGCACGTTGGCCATAGTAGCTCAAGGGTTAGAGGGGCTGGACGGCGACCAGAAGATCCGTGGTTCAAATCCCGGCTATGGGATTGAATTTTTCAGTCTGACTCTACGTTTCCACCTTCCCAACGGAAGGTTAATATACTTGAACATTTGCAGAAGTAGATTTACATTTCTTTGTAGATAAACAGCATTACAAGACAGCAAAGCGATAGTAAGTGTCCTGGATTTAAATTTACATTCTCATAGCGTGATATTCAAAGAAACAATTTAACTGTCGGCACTTTAATAATGAACAAGTTTTCGAACCAATAACAACAGATACCTTGAAAGTCTTACAAATTACATTTGAAATAATCTGTTATGTGTAGAGATCTATGTGTATTTCAAAATGCATTCTAAATGAAGAGTACTTTACAGGCTATTACCAGAAAATTAAAAAATGTTCAATATGTGGCACATAAATTAAAACGTTAGAGCAAGTTATAGAAAATGGAATATAATAAGAATTTTTAGAAGTATCGGGTAATTCTGGGGGAGGGGAGAATTTTCATGAAAAATCGTTTTCTTTGGAAGATGATAATCACAAACACCAAGTATGCTGTTTAACCGACATTTAATATTTTGAGTTATGCTGTTCAGACATACAGAGGCGCAGCATACACATACACATATTCATATGTTCGCTGCGACCTTTTTTCATTCATAGGCACCTCTTCGGTAAAATTTTATATAGGTTTCTGGGTGGAGTACATTAATAATAGGTACCTAGTAGAGAAATAGACACAAAGTGAGTATTATGAATTGTTATTGCACCTGTAATCATCTACGAGTATAGAAGCAATGTTATAGAATCCTGAAGCCATGACAGAATATGAGTTTAAACTAAAATTTCTTAGAACCCAGCAAAATGGTGCTTGCTTTTGCATGTATATAAATGAAAAGCCAAGTTATAGAGTAAACATATCCCTTCGGCAATGCAGGGAAAGAGATTATATTGCGTGCAACATGATCTAATTTTCGTTCAAGCACTTTGGCGTGTTCAAGGGAGAGAGGGAGAGAGCGAGAGAGAAGATATATTTATCCAGCTTGCATAAACACAGCAGCAGGTATAGCGCGAAAGCAGCCAATATTAAAACATTAGCATAAAATTTAGTTTGATAGCTTTGAACAGCTGGCGCAATGAAAATAAAAATGTATATTTATGGGAAATTAATTACACTAGCCCATCTTCATGGTGTGGATATAACGCTCCTCCCTGAGGACTCAGAGTGCTAATGTTAAAAACGCATTGGGCTTAACTGTTTGGATATTTTATCTGGAGTTTTCCATTCTTTGAGGGAAGAAGTATCAAGTAACTCTTAGCTCTATGGACCAAAGAGTGAGCTGGGCATATATTATCACAAATTCATTCATCCCTCGTGTCAAAGAAGTCAACCCCAATAATGATGATGATGATCATAATAATAATAATAATAATAATAATAATAATAATAATAATAATAATAATAATAATAATAATAATAATAATAATAATAATAATAATAATAATAATAATAATAATAATAATAATAATAATAATAATAATAATAATAATAATAATAATAATAATAATAATAATAATAATAATAATAATAATAATAATAATAATAATAATAATAATAATAATAATAATAATAATAATAATAATAATAATAATAATAATAATAATAATAATAATAATAATAATAATAATAATAATAATAATAATAATAATAATAATAATAATGATAATAATGATAATAATGATAATAATGATAATAATGATAATAATGATAATAATGATAATAATGATAATAATGATAATAATGATAATAATGATAATAATGATAATAATGATAATAATGATAATAATGATAATAATGATAATAATGATAATAATGATAATAATGATAATAATGATAATAATGATAATAATGATAATAATGATAATAATGATAATAATGATAATTATGATAATGATAATGATAATGATAATGATAATGATAATGATAATGATAATGATGATAATAATGATAATAATGATAATTATGATAATGATAATGATAATGATAATGATAATGATAATGATAATGATAATGATAATGATAATGATAATGATAATGATAATGATAATGATAATAATGATGATAATGATGATAATGATAATAATGATAATAATAATAATAATAATAATAATAATAATAATAATAATAATAATAATAATAATAATAATAATAATAATAATAATAATAATAATAATAATAATAATAATAATAATAATAATAATAATAATAATAATAATAATAATAATAATAATAATAATAATAATAATAATAATAATAATAATAATAATAATAATAATAATAATAATAATAATAATAATAATAATAATAATAATAATAATAATAATAATAATAATAATAATAATAATAATAATAATAATAATAATAATAATAATAATAATAATAATAATAATAATAATAATAATAATAATAATAATAATAATAATAATAATAATAATAATAATAATAATAATAATAATAATAATAATAATAATAATAATAATAATAATAATAATAATAATAATAATAATAATAATAATAATAATAATAATAATAATAATAATAATAATAATAATAATAATAATAATAATAATAATAATAATAATAATAATAATAATAATAATAATAATAATAATAATAATAATAATAATAATAATAATAATAATAATAATAATAATAATAATAATAATAATAATAATAATAATAATAATAATAATAATAATAAACCATTAATAAACCATAATTATAAACTCCCAAATTCCCTTATATATCATCACTGTCAGTGTGATTTTTCATCAACTGCTTTTTTGCTTTATCGCAAATGTTAAAATGCATTTCATTTAGGCTCCGTCATTATATTTTATTTTACCCTTTTAGTATCATTGTTGCTGGTTGGATCTGCGAATAACATGGATGATCGGTGTTAAAGTTCATTTAGGATGAAAAGCATGCTGTTCAGCATATAACGGAAAAGAACAGAAGAATAGTAGAGAACTGCGAGCTTAAATACAGAGAGCCAGCTCCGCTGAAGAAAAATGTTTTTAAAGCACATTAGTGAAAGCATCCCGAGGGAATAAATTCCAGCGTTCAGTAATGTGTAGGCTTAACGAGTTCTACATTTTAGGGAATGTTATGTAGGATGAAAAGACTTAAAAATACAGTAAAGGAGGTTGAGATAAATGGTTATATGCTATGCTTTTATGATAGCAAAAGTCAGAGAAGCATAAAGATATTGGTACTAAATGGTTAAATGTTTTTCTGTTATTGAATTTATCATGTCACTGAAATTTAATTTTCTAGGCCCACTACAAATTATTTACAAAGCTATAAGATTTAAGTGATGAACATGTGAAGGTCATTCATTAAGAATCATCTTTCAATGTAAAAACGCAAGATCGGGTCTAGGATAAATCCCTTTACCCATTTTCATAGAGATCTCATATATAGTCATTTTAATTGATTTCACTTCATAGAAAATTATTAACACACTTATGACTCAGCTCCCTAAACTGAACCTGTTTAAACATTTTGATTTTCAGCAAGTAACTAAGCACATTTGGTTTTGTAACAATTATATACATTGATTATATAATACATATATAATATGAGGGCTGTTCAATAAAGAATGATCATTATTTTACGGTCATAAATTTTCGCACTAAAATTCAATCTTATAATATTCTGTGAATCAAACACGTCATAGTAGTTTCATTGTTGGTACTCCTGGTTCCCGCCTGTGAGAACCAGGCAAGTTCACGCATGTTCAGTATCGCCTACCGCTGCAATGGAAGTAAAGTTGATGTTAGAGGAAGATCCGGAGTTTCCCTCAAACGTAATCACTGCTGATGAAACTTGGCCACATCATTTTGATTCTGAGAGCAAACAGCAAAGCTCAGTGTGAAAGTTATGGTCAACTCATTCTTTGATATTCATGGAATGGTTTATCAGCATGTTGTACCTGCACACACATCAGTAACTGGCCAATACTACAAGGATACCCTCAAAACATTGCAAGTCCATATCAGGCGCAAAATACCACATTTCCGTGAAGCAGGCAGGATGCTGCACCACGATAATGCGCGGCCGCATATTGACAATGTTGTTACTGAATATCTTGCAAAAATCAACGTGAAGTATATCCTTCACCCTCTCTATAGTCCGAATTTAGGCCCATGTGACTTTTTTATCTATTCCCTAACTTGAAGAAACGCCTTCGTGGGAGGTATTATCCATCATCAGAAGCAGTGGTGAAGGCTGCGGAGGCGATTTTGAAGGATCTCTCAAAAATGGTTTCCAGCATGTCTTTGAAGACTGACAGAAATGCTGGGACAAGTACATCGCATTCAGGAGTGACTATTTTGAGAAGGACCATAAAAATTATGAGGATGAGTAAAGGTACGTTGTCAAAAAAATGTGATCATTCTTTATTAAACAGCCGTCGTATAACTAATATACATATAACTATTATATACATATATATGCAATTAGCAAATATATTTTAAAATGTTATCAACAATGTATTCAACAAGGTTTTCTTAAAGGCAGCGATGTGTATAAGCATTACTCTGTACTTGTCCTGAATTTTTAAACACTTTATTTAAACGAATTTTCAACTTTTAGACAATAATCGCTCAGTAATTCACTTACAAAAGTTTTTATTTGAGCGCTACTCCCTTACTAATATCTATATGAAAACTGATCCTTAGAGTACTCTAAATACATGTAGGGAACTGCGGTTTCGAATTCCACCTACACACTGATATCTGGTGTGTGTGTGTGGGCGCTTTAATAATGGATCATAAAACTACTAATAATAATATTAATTTTATAGAAGAGTTTATTATGTCTTCCTATCACCCCAATTAATTAAATTTAATAAAAACCAAAAATTAATTTTTAACTCAATTGATTACTAAACTTATTAAACTCTATAGGGTCTTCTCCTTCCTTAATAATATTTCAGTCTTTTTACTCAAAAGCTAAATTCAAATTCAATTAATATAAAACAGAATTTACCTCGTCCAAACATGCAACTCTAAATCGAAATTTTACCTTTCATTTTGTATTAACTTTTATTGTTGCAGTTGCTGTTATAGTTCATTTATTATTTTTACGTCACTTTAAAATAACCCTTCAGGTGTAAATAGAAATATTGATAAAATTCCTTTTCATCCTTATCTACATTTGAGAATGTTCTTGGATTTATTATTTTATTTAAAGTCTTAGCTGTTTTATCTGTAAAGGAACCTTATATTTTAGGAGATCCTGACAATTTTACTCTTTTTACTCCTAGTTATAACAGGTTATATTCAACCTGAATGATATTTCCTTTTTGCTTACGCTATTTTATGATCCATTCCTAACAAATTAGGGGGAGTTATTGCCTTAGTTATATCAATTGCAATTATATTTTTTATACCTCTTACTGTTACTAATTCTCTTTGGACTTTTTTTGTTTGTATTTTACGTCCTCCAACGTTAAGTCATATTGGACGATGAATGGAATGGGTGAGGTGATGCTTAAAAGAGCCCAGGGTGCATAGAGCTTAGAGTTCAGGATAAGGGAAAACCCCGGAAATAACCTTATCCAGAAAACTCACCCAGACCGAGCTTGGAACTGGGGACCTCTTGAACGTGAGATAGACTCGCTACCATCTACGCTACCGAGGCGGGCCTCGTGGACTTCAATATTATCCAATTAATCTATTTATATGTTTATCAATAATGGTAGTTGTATGTGTGTGTATACGAAATTGATGAAATGATGCTCAAATGAGGCTAGGATCCACAGAACTTAGAGTTACCTGACATTCATCTTTCAGGATAAGGGAAAACCCCGGATAAAACTTATTCGGATAAATCACCTTGACCGAGATTCAAAATTGATGCCCTTTGAATGTGAGACAGACACGCTACACCCACACCACAGAAGCGGGCAGTATTCGGTATATAATATGTTTGTGTAACATGAAGAAAGACGAAATTAAGAATGAAATATATACTTTAAGTGTGTGTTTGTGTATCTGTGTGTTCTCTGTAAGTGTGTGTGTGTGTGTGTGTGTGTGTGTGTGTGTGTGTGTGTGTGTGTGTGTGCGCGCGCGCGCGCGCGCATGCACTTTTGTAGTACCGCAAAGAAAACTAGAAAGTATGGTGTGTTACATTCACGTGATTTTTTCTGATCATTCTTTAAAAAATAGTCTTGCAAACGCTTATTCTTTTACGCACTTCATATTGATGGAGTTAGATGTTGCAGAAATACTTGTTTAAATGTATATTTCAGTAAATTCATAAAAAAGTATAAAGGTAGATGTAATGTTAAAATCACCCGCCTCGGTAGCGTGTCTGCCTCACATTTAAGAGGCCCCGAGTTCGAATCTCGGCCAGGGTGAGTTACCTGGATACGGTTTTTCCGGGATTTTCCCTTATCCTGAAAGACGAATGTCGAGTAAGTCTAAGCTCTACGGACCCTGGGCTCATTTGAGCATCATTTCACCCATTCCATTCATCGTCCGATATGACGTTGGAGGACGTAAATTACAACCAAAAATGGTGAAATCTCTTAAAAGGAAGTTTTTATATTCCAGCATTGAAATTTCACCCTTTGTATGACCACGAGAAAAGAAATGAATGACTACGTAAAACTTTAAAGGGTAAGTATTTTAACATTCAAACCAATAAAAAAAGTATCTCAGAAATGGTTAATTTCACAAAAATTAACACAAATTCAGTGTATAAATTTGAAATTTTGTTTTGTGTAGCAAGTGTTAGTTATCTCATTTAGTTTAACAGAAAGCTTCACAGTTCTTAGGAAAGTCAAGATATAAGTTTCTTATCATGAAAACATCTAAACTGTAACGTTTTAATTCATATTTTTAATAGCCACTTTGACAAAATAAAATATTGCGATTTTCCCACGAAAAGCCTTGGGATAGGAAGATTCTTCTTGAAAGCTTTTATGTTTGTACTTTAAAGTTTTTAACTTCATTTTTTATCCATTTGACATTTTGTTTTTGATTTACACACATATGCACACCATGTTTTCCCTAAACATGTTTCTTCAGGTGATGAAAACATGTATTTCTGATGAAATATCGATATCGTTCTTACTATACTTACTATAGATAAGCAATGATTAAACTAAAAACTAGGAATGACGTGACTACCAGAACTTTACTTTAATAAACCTTAAAAAGGGGAATTTATAAACTTTTAGTACACATTATGCACTATCTCGAAACATATTTCTGTTTGAGTGAAGTGACGCAAGAACATGACTTACACGTGAATTCGGATTACTTAAAACTGTAAGTTTTATTACAACTATACAGAAACGTTTTACACAAAGATCTTCAGTCCACCGGGATGTGGCTGAGACACCAAATATGTCATTTTCCGTAAAGGGTAGCTTCTAAAAATATTCCAGCTTCTTGCATCGTCGAACAATAAAGAAGTTCTGACCGTTCCCCTTGAAGCAGGCAACCAGCCAAGCGAGTAGGAGAAGTTGCAGTCAGTTAGGCGCACAACAGAAAGGCGCCCTGCTCCTCCATTGCTTTAAATTTACTGCTGACGGAGAAAGGGCATCTCCTTTGTTTCAGGCCTTATTTTGAAGAATATGAGGTAACATTCTCCCCGTAAATTACCTCTAAAGCTGTAACCTTGTTGGACAAAGCGCGTGTACGTACAAAGCTCTCTTCTCCTTCTCTCACGAAAGTGGGAAAAATGTCTCAGCAGTGTATGGAATTCATTTCACGGTACTCTCAGTTACACGATGTGTACGTAAACACAGGTATAAAATAAAAAGAACGTTAAAGTCACGCCGTTTTCTCTACCCAGTACTGTTTAACAGTAATTAATAATACGGGGTTTCGTAATCTCTGTTCACTTTATTTTGGTAGACAATATCTGAGCTATTTCATAATTTACATATGTAATATTAGTTTTCCTTTCCATTTCAAGTTATTTTATATAAAATAATTGAGCAATGATAATCCAGTCCCCTCTCAAATTTCACCTACCTTGTTTAAATACCAACTTATCAGCAACTAATGCCAATTAGTTTAACACAATGAACTACTTCTTTTTGTAATTTACGTCCTCCAACATTTAGTCATATCGGACAATGAATGAAATGGGTGAAATGATGCTCAATGCCTCCGCGGGCCATAGAGCTCAGAGTAACCCGATATTCGTCTTTCAGGATAAAGGAAAATCCCGGAAAAAACCTTATCCAGGTAACTCACCCTGACCGAGATTCAAACTCGGGACCTCTTGAACGTGAGGCAGACACGGCACCATCTACGCTACCGAGGCGAGCAAACTACGTAATGTTTAGCCACAGACCATGCATTGTCTATTTCAACTTGCTTATATTACTGACGTTTACTATCGCTGAAATTAGTTCGCTGTAGCTCATTAGCAATCTGTATAATATTTAATTAATTTTATTTGTCATAATGTCACAATCTTATAAGCTTATTGCACTGTAAACAAGCTGTCAATATATTAAATAGCCTCGTTGTGATTTATTCTTCAAATAGTTGCGAAGCCGCAGTATGACAAATATGTTAAAGCATCTATAAGTGCTCAAGAAAAAAAAAGAAAGATGGAAAGAAAGAATAAAGGTAAGAAGAAAAGAAATAAAAAATAAAAAAGTAACGTTGAAACGTAATTAAAATTGATATGTTTCGAGGACACAGCATCACTGGGTATATTTTTGCTTTGGAATGCAATTCCTCCTAAGTAACTTACCATCGGGCAGTATTTGAAACAGTTTATTACACTTCCTAAACTACTTAAGATGCAAAAAACTAATTTTAAATTAAATTTCATGTGTACTGCATACATTCAGTATATAAACGTTAAGTGTACAGTAAGTTAGAGACTTCTGTCACTATGCTATAGTACAATAAATGGTAAGTATTGCACACGTGCTTTTGCACGTTTTGGGGACCAGTATGAGGCTTGCTTGCTTTTTCCTTTGCTTCAGCAAATTGCACTTTTAGTGGTAGGCTTCTTCTTTGTGGTCCAATGCATATTGTCAGGAGACTAGCATCCTAGAAGTCTCAGCCATTTTGTACCCCTTGAAAAATTAGCTCTTATGGCAGACTTTTCAACTTCATACGACGCCGATAATACTTCTAAGCGTTAAATATGAACTTCAATTTACTGATCTGTCACCTTTTATCTTATATCTAAGAAAGGCATTAAGAATGTCATATCTAAGACACACCGATACAACTTCTTATAACATTTTTAGTTGCTCAAAAGCCAATTTGTAACTCTAGAGTTGAGCAACATTGTTGCAATGCTTTTACTGTAGTCCGGTACTAAATTAGACGTACTGACTCTCCCTTTTCCTGTCTGCTCGTCTGTCGTTGCATCTTGATGAAATGTTCTGACTATAACTACATATCCATTGTTTTTACATTTATTTATTTTGCATTTGTTTTTACAGAAGTTTGAATTTACGCATTTTTCATGTTTCTGAGAGCTATTTTATATTTACTTTAAAAGTTCCTGCAACATCAGTTTGTGTAACTCTTGGAATGGTGTACTGTTATCTATAAATAGACATGGTTAACGTCAAAGTGATTATTGGTCACCATTAGCTACTATTTTTCTCCCCATGGTGTCTCTGCCCGCAGTTCGTATAAATCAGAGAAGTCTAAAGAACAACTAATTGGATAAATAGAGGTTTTTGTTGTCTTTCTTCGTATTATTTGTTATAGTATTGGGGGAATTAAGGAATTGTAATGTACCCCGACACTACTTGGTAAAAGTATGGGTTGCAGTGCTCTTTCTTTTTGAAAAATAAGAACACCTTCACGTTTAGTACAACTTCCTGATGTACCTGAAAATCTGTCCGTGTTTTTATTTATTGAGTTGTTTAGCATCTATAGGGCTGGGATGAATCAACGTAGCTGTTGACGGGCACTTAAACCCCACACACTCGCTCAATCTATAGGGAGAAGCGCCTTAAAATAAGTCAGGATACGCCGCATAGGTTGATCTGATCTGCAATTAAGTCTCATATTGTTGACCACAAATAGTTCCAAGCGCTCTGTTGTATTCATGTTGTCATTCAAATTCACATTTTGGTCCACTTGTACCAAGAAATACAAATTTCAAACATGTCAAACTGTGGGGAACAAAAATATTTTGTGAATCATTTCCTACTGATTCGCTTTCACCTGCATTAGAATTTGAAACTAAGGAAAATATTCTGAAAATAATATAATAATAAAAATCACCATTATTATCTGCCCACCTCGGTAGCGTGGTAGTAGCATGTCTGCCTCACGTTCAAGAGGTCCCGAGTTCGAATCTCGGTCAGGGTGGGTTATCTGGATAAGGTTTTTTCCGGAGTTTTCCCTTATCCTGAAAGACGAATGTCGGGTAACTCTAAGCTCTATGGACCCCGGGTTCATTTGAGCATCATTTCACCCATTCCATTCATCGTCCGATATGACTTAACGTTGGAGGACGTAAATTACAAAAATAAATAAACCATTATTATCTGCCAAACCGTCTTGTAAACAATTGTGTGACAGAATCATTTCAATGTTTCGTTGGGAACTGCCAGGGCCGGCGTGCGATAAGAACTATCGCTTCTGAGTTACAATCCTAGAGTGTGCCCGAGTCAAATAATGGGTAGGAAAGTGCTGCCATCTATTAAGGAAGATTATAACAAATATCTCTTAGCATAATAATTGGCAGTAATAGTGGCAGACAGGATAAAATAGCGTTTCAAGTCACGCAAAGGACTTGTCTGTTCATATCCTTTTAATGGGTTAATCAGCATAAGTTAAAAACTTCAAGAATCATTTTGATTTTAGTTATTCTATTGTAATGTGAAGTTTTATTCCAATTTATTGCAACGAATGTTGTGTCCGTAGGTGTAGCAGTAACTTTTCTTATGGAATTAATAATAGCCTGATGCTTTGTGCAATCTCCCATCCCCTCAAAATGTTATAATTTGGTTTGTTTTCAATTATGCACTTGTATTTATATTCCAAATCCTGAAAATGAGGTCTATTGTGTGTGTGAAATGGTTAATGCTAAATTAAAGGAAACAGTGAGCTTTAACACTCAGTCCACTAATAATAACGGGATACACTTCCTATTTAATCGGCAACATACGCAGTATTATAGAAAGCAATCTCTCTCTCTCTCTCTCTCTCTCTCTCTCTCTCTCTCTCTCTCTCTCTCTCTCTCTCTCTCTCTCTCTCTCTCTCTCTCTCTCTCACACACACACACACACACACACATACACGCACACACATAGCTAAAATGCCCATCCATTGTATGAGATATGGGTTCATTATGAAAGAGAACTGAATATCGTGATTCACTTATCATTAAAGCCCCCATTTCCCAACCGTCCAGGATAAACAACAATATGCTAATGATAATTTCCCTACATTGGTCCCTACATTGGTGGCAGAGCGAAACCAATACTACGTGTACAGTATTGTCAATGGCAGAGAGGATGTTTTCATAATACGTAGATAAAGTATTAGGTTCCAGCCAAAAATTCAATAACAAAGTTTCAAAGAAAAACACATTTTAAAATCCCCTGAATATATATAAATGGATGCATATCAAACTTTTCAAGAAATTTACCCTACCACAAACTAACTTGTACATAAAACTTTGTTTAACCATTTCGGTTTTCTCAAAAATGGATCTAATGATTTTGATTAAAATAGTACATGTTTAAGATACTGTCATGAAAAGTGAAATATGTATCTTGAATTTTCAGGAAGTGGTCTCGAAATTCCTCTTTTCCTCATAATTTTGAAACAGTATTTTTTGGTCTCCAAAATAAATATTGCTTGTTTGGGAATTTCAAAGTGGTGTGGAGAGTTTAAAAAGGAAAATACGAGGGCTGTTCAATAAAGAATGATCACATTTTTTTGACAACGTACCTTTACTGATCCTCATAATTTTGATGGTCCTTCTCAAAATAGTCTCCCCTGAATGCGATGCACTTGTCCCAGCGTTTCTGCCAGTCTTCAAAGACATGCTGAAAACCATTTTTTGAGATATCCTTTAAAATCGCCTCCGCAGCCTTCACCTTTGCTTCTGATGATGGATAATGCCTCCCACGAAGGCGTTTCTTCAAGTTAGGGAATAGAAAAAAGTAACATGCGGCTAAATCCGGACTATAGGGAGGGTGAGGACTACCTTCACGTTGATTTTTGCAAGATATTCAGCAACAACATTGGCAATAAGCTGCCGCGCATTATTGCGGTGCAGCATCAAGCCTGCTTCAGGGAAATGTGGTCTTTTGCGCCTGATATGGACTTGCAATGTTTTCAGGACATCCCTGTATTATTGTCCAGTTACTGGTTTGTGTGCAGGTACAACATGCTGATAAACCATTCCATGAATATCAAAGAATGAGATGACCATTACTTTCCCAGCAGAAGCAATCACTTTTGCTTTTTTGGAGGTTGGTGATGGAGATTTCCACACTGAGCTTTGCTGTTTGCTCTCAGGATCAAAATGATGTAGCCAAGTTTCATCAGCAGTGATTTCGTTTGAAAGAAACTCCGGATATTCCTCTAACGGCAACTTTAACTGCATGCAGACCTGCATACGAATGTCCTTTTGTTCGGGAATCAACAGTCTTGGAACCCATCGCGCATAAACACGTCTCATGTGTTATGTTTCTGTCACCAACGTGTGGGTGGCACCCTATGAAATGTTCAGAAAGTGATCTTAAGGTGACTCATCGATCCTCTTTCACAATAGCAGCAGCAACAGTGTTAATGTTTTCTTCCGTAGGAGCAGTAACTGGAGCACCGGGTCCACCTTCCTTTGAAATTGATTGTCACCCCCTTCTTAAACATTTTAAACCACCTTCGAGCTGTGCTGTAGCGAAGGACAGACTCTCCATAGGCCTCCTCAATTGAAGATTTGTTGAGACAAAAGCAGAATTTCAAAGCCGCATATTGTTCCTCGCGTGTCACCTCCGTTACAGTGGTAGGCGATACTGAACATGTCTGAGCTTGCCTGGTCTCACAGGTGGGAACCAGGAGTACCAACAATGAAACTACTACGGCATGTTTGTTTCACATTAAGCTAACAGAATATAATAAGTTTGAATTTTAGCGTGAAAAATTATGACCGTAAGAATTTATGATCATTCTTTATTGAACAGCCCTCGTAGAGTGTTTAAAATTTTATAATGTTTATGTTAAGTAAATATAAGTGAAATTGCGAATAAGAGACAAACAAGATATGTAGGTATATAGGTGGCTATAAGTGTTTGGTGTATAAAGATATAGACTGTTGCTACAGACACAGAAATCAACTTCCGAACGACGCTTGTGTGAAAAATACTTCTAATTGCGGGAGTGGAAGTGTTAAAAGAGTTATTGTGTGAAATTGTGCTGTCTTGTTTTTTATTTAGTGCTCATGAAGTAAATATTTATCAAAAAGGAAGCTTCAGAGTTATTATTTTAGTAAATTGAGATTAAAATTTTGTATTATTCTAGACCGCGACCCAGGGATGAGATTTCTCATGTTTTGACTGAGAAAAGCTGGAAGGAGGAAATTTAATTATTTATAAATTCATTACATCTTTAAAATTTTCAAATGTAATCATTCCGCAACACAAACAATAAGAAAACCACAAAACTAAATTAAAAAGACAAAATTATTTATCATAAGCTGACTACGCGAATTTCATCATCGAAACAAATCTTCAACACGCAACCTACAAAATCCTTAACAAAGTGCCATCCCAGAGTTGATTATTACAATATTTTATTACGAAGTGGCTTAACGCAACGGGGAACAAAATAATAAAATATAATTTTATTTAAAGTTTTAAATCTTAAGAGAAAAGAAAAATTCTTACTGAAGAAATGAAGATCACGTTAAAACTCTCTCTCTCGCTCTCTCTCTCTCTTTCTATATATATATATATATATATATATATATATATATATATATATATATATATATATATATATATATATGTGTGTGTGTGTGTGTGTGCGCGCGCGCGTGTGCGTGCGTGTGTGGGTGTGTGATAAACTCTGGGATATCTGTTCGTATTTTAATGCCATGCAGCAATTTGAAGCCATCGCTTAGCAGCCTGTTCTTAAACTGGTTTTTAAAGTTCCCATTGTACCTAAAAGAGAATTTTAACAAAACCATTTCCATAAACATTAATCCCAACTAACATGGAATAGAAAGAAAAATAAGCGTTTGTAGGAAATTTGTGCAACATTGAGTAGAGAAATCAATAAGAGTGCACACATTACAAAGTTTTTGTTACAATAATCACTAGCTGTAATGATATAAACAGTTTAATGTTGTTTTCACATGTTATACGTAACAAAGTTGAATATTAAAAGGTTTCCAGAAATTTTTTTGTCGTGAGTAACATAGCTTGAACAAATGAATGTTTTATACAATTATACAGAATGTAACAGAAAGGTATGTCAAAAGTTCAGAAAAACATTTCCTGCATATAGAGGATAAAGAAATGCTATAAGAACATAGGTCCGTTAATTGTTTATTTCTTGATAGAGTGCCTATTCTACAACTTTGCTTACACGGTGAGATGTGTAATACGTAGCTGTTCTGTGGCCATAACCCCATAACAGAACAGTGGTTTAATAGTACAGCAGTAAACATTCGATTTTACATTTGGTTAAATTGTGGAGATGATCTATTTCACCATTTTTGCCATTCTACTACAGTACAGTACATAGTTCGCTTATTAGACATCTGTAATCAGTTCATGCACGATGGAGTTCCCCTACATTTAGGGCTTTCTGTCCGTCAATTTCTGAGTATGTAGCAGATTTCCTGAAAGATGGATAGGAAGAAGTGGACCAATTTCGTGGCCATCATGCTAACCTGATTAAACCCACCAGGTTTTTATTTGTGAGGACATTTGAAATCTTTTGTTTATGCAATTCCAGTTCCAGATGTGGAAGTCCTCGTACTTGTATTGTGGAAGGCTCTCAGACAATATGAAATTTTCTAGGCCGTACTCAGCGCATTAGGGAGTCTATGCGACAGCGGGTTGACGAATGCATTGGAGCTAAATGAGGCCATTTTGAACATGTGCTGTGATTTCTTGCTGTCCCACCGTTTTGTGATTAAGTGTTGTTAGAAAAGTCATGTAAAAAGAAATAAACAATTTCTGAACCTATTTTGATATAAAATTTATATATCCTGTATACGCAATAACTTTTCTCAGATTTCTGATTTACTTTTTTGTTATATCCTGTTTAACGGAGTAATCCTATAGTATTACAGGGAAATAGCAGTGATGAAACCAAAGTTGGTCTTCCAAACTGTGGTATGTTTGGCATTTTCCCAAGACACCTTATGTTATGGCTACTACTTCAGGATCTAATTGAAACCATAATTTAACTTTAGGGGAGGTATATTCTAAACAATCCTTATTGCTGCCTTTTCCTGAAATGGACTGTTGAGCAGTTATAGGATATTTACTTTAGCTTAGTACCTTTGATGAAGTTGAAGAGAACGTAAACTTCGATTTAAAGAACGTCGGCATTCTTGTTTCAGAGCTATCTAGCTTCTCAATATATATGTTTAATTTATTATTTGCAGCGGCCTTTTTTAAATATAGAAATATGACATTTTTATGTAAGGTTAATTATTATTTTATTAGTCTGTGAATGTAGAGAATCAGATATGTCCTGCCTCAGCCGATATAACTCTCTTAAACTATTTTTTGTGGAAACACACAAGACATCCATATTTACATTACCTAAAATCAAAGAAGATGAGAAAATTTGAGAATATATTAAGCTTGTCACACTCTTATTCCATGCATATTGTTAGAAGTTAGGGGAATACTTTCCAAAGTAATCACGAAATGTTTAGATGCTAATTTAGACTAGTTTGAACATGTAATAAAGAAATGCAATCAAATGTATATTTATTTTATTTTTTACTTCTTTTTGTTTCATTTGTGTCTTTGCATTATGATTTTTCTCCACTTAAATTAATGCCGCCTTTAATTCATAATCATATACTATGCTCTTTTTTGGAACAATTGCACATCGGTAATGATGTTTACTAATTTACTATTTGTGCAACTCCGGGTTTTCTTTATAAACATTGAATTCATATAAACACATACTCTCACTCATGTTTCTAGACAATAAGTAAAATAGGTAAACATCCAAGGTAAAGAAAAATTGCCATCCTCTAGCCGGGAATCGAACCCGAAGTCTGTGTATATTTGTTATTTTACTTAGTGTTTTGTATTTTTATACTATAATGTAGAAAATTAATTTTAGAATTATGTTTAATCAAATTTAGTTTATTGAGGGAAGCAAAAAGCTGTTATTATAGTTTAATTTAAATTCTACTCCCAAGGTCTTCTAAAGGGCTCTAAGGAAATATTTACCGTATTATAGTTTGGAAGACCCTTCCACCAATAATACTCGTAGTTGGCAAATAAACCATTAAATTTTATCTATTAAAGAATGTAATACTTTCTACGGGCCATCTGTATACAAGAATGTGCAATGGGAAGGAACACTTGTGTAGATTATTGCAGATGTAGAATATTTAATTTGAAATTTAATATCATTATTATATGTATATATAATTATTAAAGAAATGAGACATGAATTGGGATACAGTATGGGAGACGAAAAGATTAGTATGGCATACTATGCAGATAGTATACTTGCCGCAGAAAATGATAATCTGCAAACATTTTTGTACGAGTTCCATCATAAATGTCAGAAGTTTAATATAAACATTTCCACAAACCAAACAAAAGTGTCAACTATTATTAAAGAACCATTGAGATGCAATCAGAACTTGAAAATCAAATGGTGGAACAGGTTATGCATTTCAGTTATTTGGGTGTTAATGTTACCAGTGAGGAAAATTTGTCCCGAGAAATTAACTATCAAGTTGCAAAAGAAACAAAAATATATGGATGTGTTAGTGAATTAGTGTGGAGAAATAAATACATGAGAAAAGAAACAAAAGTCAAAATTTATAAAGCAGTAGTTAGACCAGCGATGACGTATGCCTTGGAAACAAGAATAGAGACCACAAGATCAGGACGAATAGTGGAAACAACTGACATGTAGGTGCTGGAAAGGCGGAGTAAGAATTGAAGAAAAGAGGGAGTTGTGTAAGATCTAACTTGTGACAATGGGTGAAAAGAAGAAGGGATGAGTGTAATGCACATGTATCCAGGATGTCTGACGAACAAATGGTAAAAATAGTGAGAGAGAGTAATCCGGAAGGAAGAAGTAGTCCAGGACGACCGAGAAAAAGATGGATAGAGGGCTTGATTCAATCAATTCAAGAAGAGTTGGGGGAATACAGTGAACATTTTCGGACTGCATGTTCCCATGATAGCCATATCAAGTTTGGCATCTGTTCCAAATTTCGTTTTTGATTCGTTCTATTCAATTTATAGGGTGTAAAGTATTTTTAATTAATTTTATTCTTTAACATTTGGTAAAAGGCAATCGCGCAATGAAGTGGAAAGCTTCTTGATAGGATGCAAAGGGAGTAATACCGGCAATTCAAATTTATTGTCTGCAATGCATATTCTCTGGATTTATCAAGTTAGAAAAATCATTTTCACATGTTTATACTGTTTTACAGGTATAGCGGTTTATTTGTAGAAAGTGTGATCATAATTGTTTTGTTTAGTGCGGTAATAAAATGCATTACTGATGCTATATCGTAATACTTATTGTCCCGGAATTGAAAGGATAAGTTACCTTCGCAGCATCAGAGTGGGAGGAATAAACAATGGATTGTTGTCTCAGGTTGACTTGTGTCAACCACAAGGCCATAGATAAACTCCTGAGAAGACACAATTTGTACAGTAATCTCCATTATTAGAGAGTAGTTTCATTACCGACTACCCCTCCTCTTGCCATATATGCTGGCATCATCCACCTCTCACACTACTGATGTGATGGGAAGGCATTTTACTCCATGCTAACCGCAAAGCAGTACCTGGATCGCGAAGTATCTTCGAACATATCTAGTTTACATAAATAATATAATTAAGAATTACTATGTAATTTTAAAAACGTTGGATACATTGCATTGTCACGTATATACTAATCTGAAATTAATGTCTTATAAGACAAATAGTTCTATAAAGAAATGATGGAGAGATAGTTACATAATTGCATAAAATAATGTCTATATGTTAAAATCAATGGACAGTGTAAAAAGCATGATTTAGCAATTCTCCCAGGGAATAAGAAGTCATTAGTCAAGCAAGTTAGTGTTGAGCAAAGCATTTATTTAAAAGCCAAGAGTAGCTATTGTTATTGGGCGTACCGGCGAACTCAGTCAACAAGAAATTCATTAGCTGAAGATTTAAGTAATCAGAACTCAGTATGTTCAGTTGTATGAAAGCGCTTGTACCGCAGTTCTGAAAATTAGAAGAAAGGATTTTGGTGGGATGTCTTTTGCAACTGAATTTCTTCCACATTCATATTACAGGATAAGGGAAAAAACCTTATACAGATAGCTCACACTATCTGAAATTCGAAGTCGGAAATCTACGCTACGGAGTCGAGCCATAACATAATTAAAGCTAGCACAAAGGTATTTACAGTTTAACATTTCAGTGATTAACGGCATTTTACACTTTTCATTGTTATTACAGGAACAATCGTTTTACGTCACAAACATATTTATACTTTATATAGTACTTACTTAGGATTTCTAGTTCTTTCTTTTTTAATTTTTAATTCACATCCTCCAACGTAAGTCATATCGGACTATGAATGGACTGGCTGAAATGATGCTCAACTGAACACAGGATCCGTAGAGCTTACAGTTATCTGACATTCATCTTTCAGAGTAAGAGAAAATCCCCGGAGAAACCTTATCCAGATAACTCACGTGACCAATGTTCAAACTCGGGACCTCTTGAACGTGAGGCAGATACGCTAACATCTATGCTACAGAGGCGAGCACGTTGTTTCTAGTGTTAAAGTTTAGAGCAAAACAATTTAATGCTTCCATTCTCAAATAGTCGTCAGCTTCTTCAAATAGCCACCAATTCATTCAACTTAATTGGTACTGTCTGCCCAGCACAAGAAGGTAAGGCTGAGGAAAGTGTAACTAATCACTTTTCTTGTGTTTAAGCTCGCACTCCGGATGCTATTGGTTATGTAAAATACTCAATGTTGTCACATAACTCAGCTATGCATAATACCTATCACTGCAGTTACTGAAACGAGCATTAGATCTGGCAGGATGGATGACTCATATTTTCTCACTCATGCGCTCATTTCCAAGTAAACAGATGCATTAACAGAGCACAAAAACATTTCAAGCTCCGCTCCCCTTCATTCTCCGCTTGCCTTCTTGTGGTGGGCAGACAGTATTTTTACATTCACATCTGCATACCGACAGAGAAATATCCCATAGGTTATCACTGTAGTAGCAGATTTATTAATGATAAATATATTGGAGATAGCTTAAAAAGTATAGCATAGTGATGGAGCATATTTCTCAATAACTATACCAAATTTCGTAACGATGTTTTGGTTATTTTTGGGTGAAAAGCAACAACAGAGATTTTAGCTGACAAAAATAACATTGTTTACGTGAACTATTGCTGCACATCCAGTGTAGGTAAATGCTACCGGTTCCCTTATATTGATTGCGGTAACAGGATCAGTGAGGCAATCATAAACGTTATATACACAGCCTTTTTCCCCTCGGGAATAGCTGACCATGTTTGCAAACTACGCGTGAAATTACAGTTCTCCATTTAATTAAATTCTCCATTGGCATTATATTGGTTAAGATATGGCTTGTAAAACAAACTACCTCTGTAATTGTAATAACATCCGAAAAAGGAAGAAACTGTAAATGAATACACAGAAAAGAATCCATAAAATATTAAACACAAATGGCGTTTTAATAAACATTTAACAACACCTCGTGCACCTTAACTTTGAAAACCCAACTTCAAAATTTTTGTCATGTTTGATCCTAAGCTATTCTGGGTTTTTGCTCCTTAGGTAGCTTTTGATCTCTGCACTTTCATTTTATACTTTCATTTATCGTCCGACATAGTCTGTTCGGTTCAATTGTATTCTTCTTCTTCTTCTTCTTCTTCTTCTTCTTCTTCTTCTTCTTCTTCTTCTTCTTCTTCTTCTTCTTCTTCTTCTTCTTCTTCTTCTTCTTCTTCTTCTTCTTCTTCTTCTTCTTCTTCTTCTTCTTCTTCTTCTTCTTCTTCTTCTTCTTCTTCTTCTTCTTCTTCTTCTTCTTCTTCTTCTTCTTCTTCTTCTTCTTCTTCTTCTTCTTCTTCTTCTTCTTCTTCTTCTTCTTCTTCTTCTTCTTCTTCTTCTTCTTCTTCTTCTTCTTCTTCTTCTTCTTCTTCTTCTTCTTCTTCTTCTTCTTCTTCTTCTTCTTCTTCTTCTTCTTCTTCTTCTTCTTCTTCTTCTTCTTCTTCTTCTTCTTCTTCTTCTTCTTCTTCTTCTTCTTCTTCTTCTTCTTCTTCTTCTTCTTCTTCTTCTTCTTCTTCTTCTTCTTCTTCTTCTTCTTCTTCTTCTTCTTCTTCTTCTTCTTCTTCTTCTTCTCCATCATCATCGTAAGAGGCAAAAACTTGCATCCCGTTTCACTTTCAAGGAATACATGAGTTACCATCTTGCATTTCTTACTCTTCTTCCAGGTTCTAGTTTGTGCATTGTTAATATTTTAGGTATTCCTTCTGTCCTCTCGATATCTTCATATTGTTTACGATTTGATATCATTATATGTTTTGTGTTGATTTTATGCTATATTTTTCGAGAAATAAAACAAAACTTTGATAGATCCCGAACTTGGTATTGAGTTCCCGCATCTCTCAAAAGTGCAAGTCGAAGATTTTTATCAAGTTCTTAAAATGTAAATTATCCTTTTTCATTATTATATTACATGGATTGGATGTTATCCCCTTCCATTTTCATGAAATTCTTGGTTCTTCCATCTTGGTTTGAGCATTCGTTTTGTTCTTTTCCCGTATTCTGGTTTGTGCATATAACAGTGCATGTTTTAGGTATCCTTGTTGCTGTCTCTATGATATATATATATATATATATATATATATATATATATATATCGTGTGATTTGTCAGCTTGATACTTTTTATCACCCTGTGCTGATTTGCAGAGTTTCATGCCTGACTCCTATAATGCTTGTTTTATCAATTCTTCGACAGTTACTTTTCTAAGGAGTGTTATTTTAGAGGTCTACATTTGCTAATTTAACCTTTCCTATCTATAGCTTATTCTTGTATAAAGTGTCATTAATATTTAATACGGTTATTGTTTTGTGGACTTTGAAAGCTTCCTCACTTTACTCTAAAAAGATAGGCTTGAAAAATAAATTTATATTGAGTTTTCTATACCTACATATCCAGTAAAGTTCTCTTCATTATCAGTAAGCTTTATATTTGGGAAACCATAAAAGATAGTATTAAAAAGTATTACAGAAAAAAGTGTAGGACTAATTTTAAAAATTTTATTGTACCTCAAAAATTTTCTATAAATTTTACTTTATATATTTAAGGTTTAGGACGTTGAGGTTTACTCTTTTACATCCCCCACACTCTGCGTTACTGAGAACGAATATTTATTTTGATTAAAGCTCTGCAAACTGAAAAACATGCAGAAAGGAGTCAACCAAAACATACAGTTTCTGATATACACAAGAGGACATGGGAAAATGTATCCTAAAAATATACAGAGGAGCAAAATGTCAAATATTTAGAATGTTTTACTAGAACTTTAAACAAGCTGAACAGCCGGCTGTCATGTGTTACAAGGATGGCCTTATTAACTGCAAAAATGTGATGCATGAGAACATCGCAGAAAAATGGAGAGCACAATTTTGAACAAGTTATCGGAGGCAAACAAATCTTAGGGAATAATCCGGGGTGATTTTTTGTTTGTTTGTAATTTTACGTCCTCCAAAATTAAGTCATATCGGTGAATGAAATGGGTGAAATGATGCTCAAATGTGTCCAGGGTCCATGGAGCTTAGAGTTACCCGACATTCGTCTCTAAGGATAAGGAAGAACCCCGGAAAAACTTTATCCAGGTAACTCACTCTGATCGAGATTCGAACTCAGGACCTCTTGAACGTGAGGCAGACATGCTAGCACCACGCTACCGAGGCGGGTATGATACCGATGATGACCATGATGAAGATGATGAGGATGAGGAGATTGAAGATAATAATTGGTGCAATAATTTATTTCCTACTTTGGATATTGATACCTTTACCTTACAAAATGTTCCATTTCTGTATCATATTGACTACATATATTCTGCATCTTTTTAAAGATATCAAGATAAGCCCGAACTTTCACCTTCACTGAAATTTTGTTTTATGACACTGTACCGATATTCGTGATGCTTACGTCTCTTTTTGCTATATACTAGGGCATTTAATTTTCTGTGCTCTTAAGTTGACAACTTGGTGAAGAAACGTTTGTACGAATTAATCTGTCATCCCTTGACGCTTGGTACTTTGATTATTTTGGTTACCGAGACAAGCTGTGGCCTTAGGTGCTGCCAAAGAATTTCATCAATAGCTGTGTGCCCATACTAAATGCCTGTTGAAAATCAGCCTAAACACTGCTTTTTATTTATGGTGACTATTTCTAATTTTCGTGTTGGTTTTCAAATTTTACAAAAGTTTTATAGATTTGATTTTTGGAAGTGGTTTTGGATTCGGAGAGTTTTTTATTTATCGAAGATTTTGTTAATGTTTATTCTGAAAAACTTGTCTGTTAAAGTGCTTTGGATGTAAGGATGGTCAACTTTCCTACATCATCGTTTTCTAATATGATATTTTTATACCATTCTTTCCTGAGGATCTTGATGTTAGTCGTATTTCCGAAGCTGCTGATTGAAGTGCTTCAGTGGTGTTGCATTGGAACGATAAATATATTTTTATCTTCGGAAATCGACTCTAAATGATCTTTTTCCCTCTTTCCTGAACAGTGCCAGGTGGTGTTGATAAATTTGAAGCTAACAGAATTTCCTGCAGTAGTCTTTGGGGGAAGGGATGTGTCAGAGAGCATTAAGGTTACAACTTACATTATTTAGGAGGTTACACATCAAATTTGCAGCTGACGGGTCCTGCTGTCAATCGGGGCAAGAATCCGTTTACGCTCTTGACCTACTTTTTTGATGTGCATGTTATGAACTGACACGCTGGAAAGTATTTGGTATAAGGTTTCTTTTTCTGTTTCACGAATTCAGCCCCGATCTGTGAGAAATTCGATTATATGCTAAACCCTGTTACAGTGAAACTGTGGAACAGTCCAAAAGTAGGGAGTGCAGATGCCTTAATGGACGGAGTGCCTCCATTTACTTTACCCAAAAAGGGGCGTGTATGAGTGATTATTTTCTCTAACACCTAATTATAGTGGGATTTCATTGTAAATTATGTTTTGATATCCACTGAATAAAAGTGCTTTTGGAAAAACGTCAATATACGTTTGTTTGTGAAGAGAAAAAACCAAAGGTGTTATAAATACCAAACCTTGTTTTATGTATCTTCCAAGGATACACGACAATTTTAAAGAAAGCCTCTACCGTTCATACTTTAACTGAAAGTTTTCATTATCTTAATTTTTAAACACAGCTCAAACAATTTTGATCTAAATTCCGTATATTTAAGCTATTTATAGGAATAATAAAATATATACATCTTGAACTTTATGGAAACACACTATGAAGTTCTCCTTGGAAATTATTTTTATATAGTTGGTAAAATATAAGAAAGAAAGAAAACCTCACACGTAATACACAAATACAAAATACACAGCTTATATAAAATGATTTTGTTTATGTAATCAGCCAGTATGAGAAATTTGTATTTATTAAATTTAATATTTCAATATGTTAGTAACTTGTATGTGCTGTCAGCATTAATTTATCTCTCGCGAAGTCACAGAAAGTGCATAGAATGTACCTCCAGTAAAGTATTTAACTACTGCTTCAGATTCTGTACTCTCCATGTGCTTACGAAATATCTAATACAAGTATTTGTGTAAAAAGTTGTCCGGATTAACTTCAAAATCAGCCTTAGGAATTGTTTGGTGAATGAACACAGGAATAAACTACACTGGCTACAGAAAGTCAAGTGACCGTCAGATGATGTATTTATCTTATTCTATTTTGTGCTTGTGTAATGTGGAAGAAGAATTAAAATGTCATATATCTTGTCCCCTAAGTGGGGCCTAAGGCATATTATACAGTCAGTTGACGTAATGATTCATTATGTAAAGTATTATTCTTTATTTAAATGCACAATTGAAACTAAAATATTAAAGTTATTAAGTAATTAATTTGTGTCGCGAATTTATGTACTTTTTGTTCCAGTTATTGAGTTTATTCTAACATATTCTTAGGTACCTTTAGGCAATTTAGGATCTTCAACTTCGGAACAGAAATAATAACTATAATAATATTATTATAATAATAGTAATAGACGTATAAAAATGCTTACCTTGAGACAAGGTAGGACGTCTCCGGGTGCTAAGGTAGACACACAACTAAACATCGACGTAGGCCGTCTTCGTGAGAAACCTTTCAAGTTCACCCATATCCAGCACTAATCCTGTGGCTGCCCGCACTTTCTAATGCAATAACTGGCACATACAACCCTCGTGCTCTTCTTTAAGTGTGCTCCAAAGACGTAAGCATTTCTATTCTTACCCCAATGTGCAGACGATTTGTTTATTTTGGAGAATATTGCTCCCTACCGGACTCCATCCATAAGTTACAACGGCTGTTCAATAAAGAATGTTAATAATTTTTTTACGGTCATAATTTTTCGCACTAAAATTCAAACTTATTGTGTTCTGTTAGCTTAATGTGAAACAAACACGTCGTAGTAGTTTCATTGTTGGTACTTCTGGTTCCCGCCTGTGAGAAGCAGGCAAATTCAGACATGTTCAGTATCGCCTACCGCTGCAATGGAGATAACATGCAATTAAAGTTGATGTTAGAGGAAGATTCGGAGTTTCTTTCAAACGTAATCACTGCTGTTGAAACTTGGCTACATCATTTTGATCCTGAGGGCAAACAGCAAAGCTCAGTGTGGAAATCTCCTTCATCACCAACCCCCCGAAAAAGCAAAACTGGTTGCTTCTGCTGGGAAAGTTATGGTCATCTCATTCTTTGATATTCATGGAATGGTTTATCAGCATGTTGTACCTGCACACATATCAGTAACTGGACAATACAACAGGGATGTCCTGAAAACATTGCAGGTCCATATCAGGCGCTAAAGAGCACATTTTCGTGAAGCAGGCTGGATGCTGCACCACGATAATGTGTGGCCGCATTTTGCCAATGTTGTTGCGAAATATCTTGCAAAATTCAAAGTAAAGTGCATCTCTGACACTCCCTATAGTCCGGATTTAGCCCCATGTGACTTTTTCTATTCCCTAACTTATAGAAACGCCTTCGTGGGAGGCATTATCCATCATAAGAAGCAGTGGTGAAGGCTGCGGAGGCGATTTTGAAGGATCTCTCAAAAATAGTTTCCAGCATGTCTTTCAAGACTGGCAGAAACGCTGGGACAAGTGCATCGCATTCAGGGGAGAATATTTTGAGAAGGACCATCAAAATTATGAGGATGAGTAAAGGTACGTTGTCAAAAAGAAGTTGTGATCATTCTTTATTGAACAGCCCTCGTAGTGTTAAGAAATACAACTTTCATGCGCTTCCTGAATCGAAGCAGCTCATTTTGTTAAGAGAGAATCAAATGTACCTTTCTTATTTTCATTCTCTCTCCTTAATATGTGTCAAGAAATAATCGTAATGTTTTCAAACATTCCAATGTATAATTCGTCCGAAATGAATTAAGTAAACTAGAATCGGTCAAAAAATAATGTAAATATCATCCCAATGTAATGGATACAGAAGTAATGGACAGTAACTTGTTATCGAAATACAAAGCAAGTAGTTACCCAATAACGGTTATCAAAGCTATGAAATGAGATGAAATTAGTAGCTAGTTAATCAGTAAAGATTAGAATTTATTATGCTCATCGTATAAATTTACTTTCTTATAAGTTTATTTTAACAGTTTTCCGTTGTATATGCGTATACCTAGTATCTTTCCCCCTTGTTGGTTATCTGTTGCATTTGCACCCCACCCTTGGGCAACTTTGGAAACTAATACACCCTTTTTTCTAGTTGCTCTCTTTCTCCCTCCCCATTTCCCATCTTTCCATACCTCTTTCTAGTGGCGAAGTGTGACTTTCAAAGAGAGGGAAGCTCCAAAAAATAATTCTCAGTAAAATAAGAGAGAATAATGTATCAAAGAACTAAGACTGCTCTTTAGTACTGCTTCTATTGTACATTCACACTAAGCCCTTCTTGCATTGCAAGACTATTCACATTAAAAGCATATTCCTGCTTACCCTCTCCCCTCAGACGTTCCAAGTTTACCTACAGCTGGCCCACACCGCGTGAACCAGAGGATGACAGATTCGAGAGTTGTGACGTATTTCAGCCGGGAGGGAGGCCTGGAGTGCGTGTGACGTCAGGCAAGAGCCGTGTAGTGCCAATTTGCCTATATAAAAGGCGCTATGAGTACAAAATCTGACTGTTCAGTCAGGTGTAACGCACTCGATAACAACAATGTAGCTGCCACGTACCAAATGAAACTGTTAAATTTACAATATGACGATTTATTGAAGGACAAATATACACACAATGTCTGATTTTACAAGAGTGTCCCCCAAACCAGCTTTCAGAGGTTGTATTCACATGCGTACGGACATTGTGTATGTTTGGTTCGACATATGTGTGCGAACATTTTTTTTCTGTTATGAAATTAGCTAAGTCCAACCCCGAAGTATCTTGTCGGATCACAATCTAACATGCCGTCTTCGATTACAAGTTTCCCAGACATTACGTCCCGATAATGATAAACTATTTAAAGAAAAACGAAACAGAAAGTGTCGGGAAATGTTCGCGTAATTTTGTTCTGAATTGGTCTCCTCTAATTTGCAGATAAAATTACTTAACGTTTTATTTTATTTACTTTATAACATGCCTGACCTTCAGATAAACTACGAGTTGAAGTTTTATATATTTGCTCATAGCACAGAGCCAAAATATAATTGTTTATAAACTGTGACCAATTGTGTAATTAAAGCAGTCAGCATTAAAATTACAACACCCGAGATGTAAGTTGTACACTGTCGGAACCCCAACACATCAAAGTGTTTCCTTCCTCTTGAGCAGCAGAAATCAGCGCAGTGACGTCACACGCTAAGCTACTTTTCGTTCGGGGGCATATTTGGTGGTTAGAGCTGACGGAACTGACATCACACCGCCACTACCTATCTTCCCCTGGCGCGTACAGTTAGCCAAAATAGACTCTGCAGTTCACACACTTTTGCTAATAACTTAAAAATTCCTGTTTGCCAACACTAAATACCAGTCTACGTGAAATACTATTGCTAATGCTATTGAAATATTGACTTACACTTACTTGTATTTAAAAGCGCCACATAAAACAAGAAGAATAAACTTTTAGTCACACGCTGCACATATATTTCATATGAAAAGATCTGTCAGTGCTTCCTAACTACCAAGGAGTCGGCATTGCTTCCGTTTACCTACGAAGCATGGTGTTCAAGATTACGAATGCGTAAATACAAAAGTATTCAGTATTGAATGAGCTTGCGGAACTGGTCATTCAAATTTAAGCAGCTGTCAAATTGTATAGAAAATGAGTAGTTGTCAAACATTTTTATGATTACTCACTCAGATGAGATGTTCTTCATATCCCCAAAAGCGCTTTTCGATCAGGTTTTGATCATCTTCAGTGTGTGTTGACCAGCTACTCTGGTCAACACACACTGAAGATGATCAAAACCTGATCGAAAAGCGCTTTTGGGGATATGAAGAACATCTCATCTGAGTGAGTAATCATAAAAATGTTTGACAACTACTCATTTTCTATACAAGAAATATCTCACTTTTAATAACTTGACTATGTCTTCTTTAAAAAAAAAAAAAAAAAAAAAAAAGCTGTCAAATTGTCTGCAGCATCACGGATGTTCGCGAATAAATTGTGAGCATGTATGCAGAGCAAATAAAATATTGTTTGGCATTAATTTTCTTGTTTTTCATGCTTTTCTCCTGAAATTCTTGGAGAAGTGGTGCTCCCAGCGCTTGGCCACAACCTCTTTCTATCGTTGGCTTTACTTGTGTACTTCTCTTTGAGTTTGCACACTATTTTTCACTCTCTCGTCCCCGTTACCTGTTAACATTATCATGGCTATAATTTTGCTATTCATATTGTCTTATTTCTTTTCCCTCGCACCATCCTCCGTTTTGTTCCTTTTTGACACTCAAACAGACAAAAGTAACAACGGTTACTAAATTTGGGAGACATTCACTGTATGTTCATCGACATTGCTTATCAGGAATTAGTTACCTTTGTAACGGGAGTTTTTGTTGGAAATGAGTTTTGTTTTCTGATCTGATATTAGTGAGCCATGTAAGGACAATATAAATAAAAATGATGAACGGCTGCTAGGGAAAAGAAAATCAATAATCTTGCTTAATATGAAAAGATGAAAAGTTTTGGATAGAAGAAGTAAATCAATAATCTTCATAAGGAGATATGTGTTCTGTAATATGTTAGTGATGAGTAGACGTGCAGGAGTAAGGAGTTTTATGTAATTAATGGAATCTTTTTATTAAAGAAGTAAGAATTTATCGATATGCTGGAGGTAACCTGCAATGATTGACTAGGAAAGAAAGTTAGAGTAAAATGTAATCCTGATAATACAATTAAACAACTGTTACAAAATTGGACTTCTCCAAAATTGTATTTATTTCACTCTGAACCACACCTGAAAACGAGAGATCTCATGACTCTTATTTAAAATAAGATGATACAATTGGTGACCAGAAGAAACTGATAGCCGCAATAGCTCACACGAGAAGAGAAAGAACTGTGCTTCCAACATAGAAATCTTGCTTCATATTACGCCCGCACGTGTAGCTGATTAAGATGGAGAGAAATTAACTAGGAATAGAAATCTTGCTTCACCTTAAATTCACTACGCAATGTCAATATTCCCCATAAAAGATCGTGAGCATCATTGCCGATCTAACCATCTGGCGAGAAAAGTGCTTACGAACTATTCGTTTTGCTATATTTAAGTAACTAACTGAGGTTCTTTGTATCTTTTAATATGTTAGACAGTATGTAATTTTGTGTAGGAATCTACAACAAGGTTCGAATGAATTTGGTAATTATACAGTGCTGTAGTAAACAAAGTGTGGGCACAGTTAGAGACACTTCATTTTAGGCTGATCAATAAAGAACTTTGTATGGACGTTCTTCACATTGAAACTTAACTACAGTTCAGGTCTCTTGAATAAAGAAGGAAACATACCCGTGTGGCAGTTATTTATATACTTCATGTTTTGTTAAGAATAGTCAAAGAGATCAGTATTTATAATAAAATGAAGAAGTAATGTGAAGTAGGTAATGGTACCCGTTAAGTACCTCGCTGTGCCCTCCTGGAACTCAACACCTCATATGATAGAATATGTGACGGGCGAGGGCTACGGATGGAAGGTTTACTACAGATCGGGGTTTTTCTCAGGGTAGGTCTGCATGGTTTCTCTCTTTTGGGTTTCAGGGAGTGGGTGCGTCCTGACAGTGTATGGATATTATCACATAGAAGACACCACGATCATGCCATGTGGTGCTGACTGGCTGTATATAGCCAGAAGGTTTTTGCTGCGTGCCCATCCGTTAAGGGCTTTACCGCAGGTAAGGTAAAATTTCGGGATGTTTTAGGGTGAAATGTGGGTTTTTATATTTGTGTTGTTTATTAGGTTACAAACATGTACCTAGGGGTTGAAGGACAGGATGCAATGCCTTGCACCCTGGTGTTTTTATTTGTTTTTACTTTGGGGAATAATTTTGATGCCAAGCAGCTTGGAAGGATTATCTGGAACTCAGCTTTAGCTGCTTTCGGATTAGTTCCTGGGTTATCTCGGATGCCCGCAAGCCATGCGGCGTAACCGGTGCTGTCTAGAACGGCGTCTAGTGGAGTCATAATCTCCCAAGGACCTGACAAGGGCGCTTATGTGGTTGGGTAAACTTGCGTATAATTTTGATGCCCGGCGCCTAATTTCATCCTCCACGTATGGAAGACTCGAGGCCTCGTGAAGCAACCTGGTAGGAAAATAACGTCCCACAGAATATATAGACCTAAGTCCTCTATTCTGTGCACGTTGGAGCCATGCTAGCCAGCTGTCTGCGGCCATGCCCCACATCTCGCAGGCGTAAAGCATAACCGGAATTACCAGCGATCGGAAGAGGTATAGCTTCATGCCAACTGGCATCGAGGGTGATCCCAGCATTGGATACAGGGAAGCAATTGCTCCCTGTACCTTCGCCGCTCGGTCCCTGATGTGTTGGCGAAAAGTTAGACCCCTGTCTAAGTTAACACCTAGGTACTGGACAGAGTTGGTCCATTCTATCCTTCGACCTCGGTAGCTGAAGTTGGGGCAGTCTGCGGGGGTGTGGCGCTTTGTAAAAAGTATGGCGTGGCTTTTGTCCGGATTAACGGACATCCGCCAACGCCTACACCAATGTTGTGTGAGACGGAGATGTCTTTGTAAGGGGTTGAAGGCTCTGAGGACGTGTTTGTCTTTGCAGAACAGAAGCACGTCGTCAGCGTATTGTGCCATTTCGACTTGTGGCTCTGTTGGGAAATCTGCCATAAAGACGTTGAATAAGGTGGGGGATAGTAAAGAACCTTCAGTAACTCCGCCTCTCACTGGTCTGAGTGTAGATACACCACGACCGTTGAATGGCAAGTTTATTTATACAAGTCGCCCTCTCCACTCGTCACCGTTGTGTTAATGTTATTCGCACATTAGAAGCGAGATTTAGGATTTGCCCGTTGCTGTGCGCGCGACATGACGGCTAGTTTGAATCACAGTCGCAAGCTAACTTGTAAATTACTAGGACGCGCCGAGTGATGTAGGTAGCTGTGTACGCGTTGTCGTTTCTGGACGTCGCGAGAGCATTTCTTCGCGTACTAGAGTATTTCCGGAGGATTATACAACAGAGTTTTATAACATCTTAATGATGTTGTAATGTGTGCTGTTCTCTCGCTCGCTAACACAGAGTGTTCGACAACCACCTAATGTGTGTTACTCCGTCTATTCACGAACACGGACATTGATGAGCTTTTAGTACGTGTTTACACTTTTTTTCCTAGCAAACATCAAACGTCGCCATTGCACAAATTTTCCCTTCCTTTCGCCTAATTTTGGACACTTTAGAGGTCATGTGACCTGTTACTCGTTCCTTATAGGTTGTGTTTCATCCCTACTCTTAAATTTCATCGCAATTTCGAGTTTCTGAGGCATGTATTTTCAAGCAACTTTCCATTCCCCACGGTCTAGGCAATTAATGCAGAAGCACGGTTGCAAAAGTGTAGTTTAAATCCCCGGTGTCTATTCTCTCATCACGTATCATGTACAGACCAATGCATCGACAGGCGACTCGTTGTCGCTTGGGTCTACCCTGGGGCTATTCACGAACAATGCCACCCTTGTCGGCTCAACACAAGGAAAATTCCTGTGAGGGTAAGTGTTCATTTTCCCGGCTCTCTTTACACGTTGGGTTCACGTGCTTGCAATGAAATAAATGTATTGGGATTGCCTGTTTGGTTTCTGCACCATCATTATCCTCTATATTTGCCTTAATTCATATTGTAGTATCTATCCGCCCTTAATTGTGCATTTAATATGACTTTCGCGGTTATTATGCTAATATTATGCTTAACAGGGACCGTATCATGGTGTAGCTATGACAACGTAGCATGATAAGTTGTTAAATGTTTTAAAAGATTTTGTTCTTCTGCTTATGAAGGACTTAGGGGTAAGAGGTATATTTGTCTATCCAAGTGTGTGTGCAGAAACAGTTTTGTGTGTGCATCAAAGATGCATAAGTAGCATAAGTGTGCGCAAGAAAAGAAATAGTTCACCGTGAAATCTACCGCTGGTTGTAAAAAGACTGCATTAATAATATTTGTAATCGTTTCAAAGAATTTAAAATTGTTTATGATGAATTAAATTTCCGGCTTTGAACAAAAAAGGTATTTGTTCATTATTCAACAATTATAATAAAACGATCTTTATCAGCCCCGTTACCGCGATCCTGGTAAAGGAAAAGATCTCATCGCTCAACAATTACAGATGCGCCTAATTATCCAGAGTTGCAGTAGAAACTTCTAGACTTCCTCAAGATAGTCACCAAAGGTGAGAAATTAATCTACAAACAACACCATCCTTCCAAAATAATCACTTCACCTGTAAATTCTGTATTTTCGACTTATTTGTAAACGGCAGAATTCTGAAACCAGAAGTGAAATAAATACTTAACTTCATATTTGTGCTTAGAGTTCTCCAAGAAACGAATAGAGTCAAACAGTTGACCACCCAAAATTAACCTTCTATGGAAAATGCTTATTTTTGCAACAATTTACTAATACTTTTTATTAAAATACCAAACATTTAAGGTATACGATGGTGGTCTGAAAATTTACCGACCTAATAAAGATATGAAATGTTTTCAGAAATTTTTCTTTTTATTTTTCAACATCGTCTCCCAGCGATGCTCTTATCTCTGTAACTTTTCCAAAATAGTATTCGGCGTTTTACTCTGCAAAATAATTGTTCACGAAGGGAACTGCCTCTTCATTTGACAAAAATCTCTGTCCCCCGAGCGTAATTTTCAGATAAGGGAAAAAAAGTAGTAGCTTGGAGCCAGATCTGGTGAGTAAGGCGGATAGTCAAGCAGTTCAAACGGTAATTTGTGGATTTTCGCCATTGCAACCGCTGAGATGTGAGACGGTGCGTTGTCTTGGTGAAACAGGATTTCCTTTTTCTGCAAACTTAGCTGTTTTTCCGCGAGTTTTGCCTTCAGCTTGTCAAATAATGACGCGTAGTATGCTCCTGCAATGGTTTCTCCTTTTTGAAGATAATAGATTAAAGTAACCCTATGACTAACCAAAACTACAGTCACCATCACTTTCCCAGATGAAAAAACAGTTTTCTTAGCTGGTTCTCCCTTTGCAGTCTCTGTTGGAACTGTATATTTGTTTCGGGCGTGTAATGGTGTATCCTAGTTTCATCTACAGTAATTAATTGGCGCCCAAACTTGGATTTATTGCGCCTAAACTGCGCCAACCGAGCGTTAGAAATGTTCATTCGAACACGGGTTTGGTCTAACGTGAGCAAACGCGGCACCCAACGCGCGGACAGCTTTCTCATGTCAGAATGTTTATTTAATATGTCACAAACACGTTCTTTTGACATGTCCATAACCTCTGCGTTCTTTTTCACTTTAATTCGGAGTCGTCTGGCACCATATGTAGAACTTTGGGGATGTTTTCGTCGGTAATTGCAGTTGTTGGACGTCCTGAACGTTCATCGGCTCCCAAGCTCTTACGGCCACATTTTATTTCAGCTTCCCAAAATTTCACTGTGGTAAATGATAGTGCAGAGTTCTCATACACAGAATCCAACTCATCTTTGATTTGCGTAGGCGTGTTACCTTTCAAAAACAAATATTTAATGACAGCTTGATACTCAATTTTGTCAATTTTCATAAAAACACTCATATCAACTCATTCAAACGACTATTACGTAACAACTGAGCGTCCAAAATGGCAGAAACTTTGGTGAGTAACTGTCAACAGATGAACAACAAAATTCACTAGCTTTTACTTACGAGTGCTGCCATCTTTCTGGAAACGTTTCACACCAGCCCCGTAAAATTATGACACGAGAGCTCATTTCTATGGTATTTATTAATCCGGATCTCCAACTCGTCCAAACTGAATTTTTGATTTTCTTATTTTGCTTTCTTTCTCTCAAACATAGCATAAATTTCAAACAAAAGAAACATATGCTGTTTCATACTGTAAACGTCAGTGCAGTATTTGATGCGAAAATAACATTTTATAGAGATTGTTTTCTAACCGTCTCTGTATTATGTGTCAATCCGGATCATCCCCAGCTCCATCTAATCTGTACTAACGAAGTTCTTGTGGACCTATATAACTTTCTGTATAAATGGTGTATAGCAGGATTTCAGAAACCTTTCTTATTCCAACTAATTTTGAACTTGAGTATTCTGTTTCAATGCATATCAGATGCGGCAATAACCAAATAAGCAGGAATATATACACTATTTGCCAATAATTTCTCTCATAGCTTACCTTGTTCATTTAATTCAACGTCACACCTGCCAGAAGAGATACACTTCACGAAACGTGCTCATTTAAATATACCATTTCTGCATTTGTAATATGTCTATTACTTTACATAGTCTGTGCACTCTCTTCATTCTGAACAAATTTTACATAATTTTGTCGATCTGGTACACTGTAAGACACATACCTACTACAGGAAAAGTATACAGCTCTTTGAAGCATAAACTTTTGTCAAGTATTTTATGGTGGTCACACGAATTGATCAGTGACAAAAGAAGCTAATTTTTGGTACCCGAAAAGTTTTAAACAGGTCTTTAGGTAGATTGTATTGCCTAAAAGGACAAGGTCTTTGACTCGTATTCTGGAGATTGTGGGTTCAAGTTTTTTTTTTTTTTTTTTTTTTTTTTTTTTTTTTTTTTTTTTTAAAGAGGGGGAAATTTCCCTGGGTTGTTAGGATAATTATATCCTTCGAATTTCTTGACCCTCCGTTTTACTTCCATTTTCGTTTCACGTCACTAAAGATTAAACACGAGGTTAGCTATACATAAACTAAAGGTGAGTCTGAACTCTGCACCGAGGTCCGAGGTCAACACGAGCAGGTACACGTGTGAGTAATATGGTGCGACATGCTCGTTGACATTACGCTGATATCTTGGTTACCAAAGTATTGTTTCATCTCTACACATTCACCTTAAATCCTTATGGGCTATTTCAGGTTTTTAAGTACCGGATCGGCGAAGTTCTGGACCCCACAGGAGATTTCCACAGTGTGAAGAAGAACCCATTGTAACACGTGGCTTCTACCCTTCTCATCCTCTCACCTCACTCCTCAATAATTTTCAGGGCAATTTAATTCTGCTTGTAGGATGATAAAATATATATTTTAACTCTTACATCATAAATAATTATTTATATTCATGAACTGGATTGGATTGGATGGATTTTCGTTTGGAATGGATTCGGACTGAGACCAGTCTTGATTTATTATGTCTATGCTCCAAGAGGGGCATTCCCGGGAGGAACGATGAGGCGAGAGGAGTTAGAGGGCGGCCTACTCAAGGAGTAACGACAATGTAGAGGGCAGGTCCATACGATTGACCAGTTGGTAACTCTCCGCAGGCCAGTATAACGGGTACCTCACCTACCTGGTCCCGAAACGGCCCAATAGGCCAGCCCGGACACCGGAAGAGGAAGTGTTTACCGGAGCATATCATTCTGCCATGCAGCGCCGAGAAACCACCGACACTTCTGTCTGAAAGAGACCCTAGATAAGATATGATATGAAATGATAATGGAGATGTAAAGATGGAGAAGAAATTTTGAAAATGTAATTAATCTACCCAGTATTCGCCTGGCGACCTGGGAAAATCCGATAAAGCTATGGGTCAGGTAGGCCAGCCATGGGAATCGAACCCGGGACTTCCGAATGCGGGCCACACACGAAACCGCCTGAGTGATTTCACTCGATATATCTATGTGGATATTATAATACAGGTATTTTAAAAGCCACTACAAAATTCAAACCGTCACAAATATTACAATATTTGAAATGTAACATTAAAACAAGCACACACTGGGTAAAAAATTGGAGTTTTATTAAACACCAGGAAGATGTTTGATGTTTTTTTGTTCAACTTCTAGCAGATCATAGTCTAACCGACTTTTGGTTGTGTTTGAAGAACGACATTTTTTGACTCGACGCCATCTCACAAGAAGTTGCCAATATTCCAAGATATTCTCTTCAAAATACCGTGCAAAATTTGCAGATTGCTAAATTTTAACTAGAGTACAGCGAAACATGTGCTCAATGTTTTGTAAACCCCAATGATGACCAACATCACAACATTTTTTTTTTAAACACCGCTGTTTGAACTGACGAGATGTTTTGTTTTTTGCTATCTCAAATATTGTAACATTTATAGCGGTTTAATGTTTCAACCTACTTTTGAAATATACGACATATAAGGGATGGAGGTTGTGATAGAGAAAGCCAAGCGATTTCAGTATATCAATATTTTAAATGTTTGATATGAAGGTGACACCAAACCAAGCACAGGAGAACAGAAATAAAATAAATGAATACGAAAAAGCGCATAGATTTTTATTGATTCTAAAGAAGAAATGTCCTTATGGCCTCTGGATGCTACAGTTAAATATGTGGGCAAAGCTCTCTGAGTACAACAGCGAACATACTGCAGCATTGTTGTCAAATGACATCTCAGCCACCTTGAACTCTGGGTTAATGGAAACCTGCAACACAAAGCAAATGCAAATGTAAGTATGTCTGACTTTGCTACAAAGAGAAACATTGTACAGGTATTTGTTTGTGACACTTTAAATATTCCTCTATAGAGCAACATATGAGACTAACGAGTAGGAGATAAAGACACAAATTATCGATATTATTTACTTCTCACAGGAAACAAAAGTTGATGTAGCTCAATGATGTAGTTATTATGAATGGGTTTTATTACAAAACCATTTCTTTATTAACGAAATACATAATCAGGCTTGTTATCATACAAGCTTAGGCGATCCTTTTTATTTCTCATCTCATTTCTTTTTCTGTCCTTTCATTTTTAATTTCTCTATGAACTATATATAGTAAACATTGCATTCCGTTGAAACTTCAATACGAACATTTTTATTAGCGAGTTTTCTGAGATCTCCCAAATACAAAAAATATTATATAAAAAGTCCGTGTCTCCATGCGTGTATGTGTACGTGTGAAACCTTGGGTCGGCCGCCCTCTGTCTCCTTCGCCTCATCCTTCCTCTCGGGATGCCCCCAATTGAGGGCATAGGAACAATGGGCCAAGCATGGTGGCTTACGTACCAAATCCCGTCCATTGTGAAATCCCAATCCCACGTGTGAACAATATAACTGAAGACGAAAGCTTTGTTAAATACTTTACTCACTATTTAACTCCAACAACTTTCAAAAGTGCGACACAAATCTTTTTAACAGATTTCCCGACTCCAAATTACACTTTTCATGGAAAAAATTGGACTTTTTTTAAACAAATTACTCGAATCATTGTGATTAAATACATGTTTAAGGTATTTTTATGGCAATTAAAATATAGATTTTAAATTTTATGTGAATACACTCGTTTAATGTCGATGATTTTTGCATCACCGATGTAGCATAAGGAAACACGAAAATCTTGTTACACAAAACTTGCAGATCAACTAAAGCACGAAATTTAGGCTAAATAAATTTTTCATGGTCATAGTCATTCTTGTGGTATATGTTATTGTTAGTCTGAACTTTCAAATGCTAATACTTTCACAAATAGGATGTCGTTCGTTTGCCTTTTAAGTTCTGGTCCGGCAAAGAGAATGGAATTCAAAGTCATCATAGAGCGACTGATTTTCCTAAATGATTTGACTCGCTTAAGCCTAATGTAATCTCCTGTTCAGTTATACCTATAAGGAAATATATAATTAAATAACTTCTATAAAATTTTATCTCGATTAAAATGAAGTAGATGGACTAATTTTTTTAAATAAAGCAGGAGTGAGTGGAGCAAGTTATGTGAGTGCAAGTGACACCTTTTTGGATCGTATTAAAGTCTTATTTAAAGAATCTGGTGTATCGCAGTATTAGTATGTAATAATTGAAAACACATTTAAGGAAAAATAAAATAAACTAATGAAATGCATCTTAGGGAATTATCTAGTTCGTTAGAATAACGCATTTTTCAAATTGAAAGCTTTCCAAAGCTTAAATCTTCTATTTTATACAACACAAATTTATGATTTATTTAATTTCTTTATTCGCACATAGGGTATCCTAAGATATACAAGATACTACTATATGCTGTGTAAAATATCTTTGCAATAATGACAATGTATTGACAAAGCTATGCTTTCAAGCATCTGGCAGGCTCTACAGGGAGTTCCTAAAGTTATCAGTAAGATAATGCTGTATACTGCCTCTGTATTCGAGGGTCAACATACTACCTTTACAACTAAGAGTTTCTGAAATAAATTTTTCTGTAATTGAATAAATTCCTTACTCTCTGGAGGGTCTGAAAGAATAAATTAGGGAGAAAAGATATTTACGAATTAAAATACAATTTAAAATCAAAGCCCCTAATATGACCACAGAAGTTAAAACGTTCTATACGGAAAAACCTGTGTATTTTTAAATGTAACATACTATACTTAACGTCATATCTAGAGGACTTCAAAATTACGAACTGTAAAGCTCAAGAAATAAACGATAACACGTGATACTTAAGAGAGGATAATTTTAAATACTGCAAATGAGACATTTGCTTCAAAATAGCAGTAAAATTGTTTAAAAGTTTGCAGGGAACTACTGTTGTTTAAAAACAAACAAAGAAACTTTTGCATGAGGAAATTTCAGTGGCAATGAAACGAATGGAAAAGAAAACATATCTAATCTCAAGAAAATTAAATAATAAAGTTTGGTATAGGTATTTATAGGTTTATCCCAACCTTACAAAATAAGCAATCATTAAGTGCAAAAGAGATTCTTTCATGTAGTGGATGTTAATCAAAGGAAAATAAAACTTAGTTAAAACTCGTGCTTTCGCATAGCATGTTTTAGCACATCATACTGTGAACGGTTCATTCCTAACGCACTTTAACGGTTATGGTTCTACGGTGCTCTGAATTAATAAGAACTAAAATTCCTAACTGCAAAGTAATTCTCACCAAGGAGACATGTTCTTATAATGGTAGAGAAGTTTAAACAAATTAATCAAAATGAAGGCGAAGGGGAAAGGAGGGTCTCCCAGAACAGTAGACAGGCTGCGGACTAACGCGTCCTCCAGGAAGAGGTGAGGGTTGAGGGCAAAATCTGAAGGGCCACTGGTCTGGGTGACGACGGGTGCAAACATTGACGTGGTCCTTAAAGTTTCCAGCTCCAGTACATTCCACCCCACTACACTTCAGCCACAAGCTGGTCCCCTCTGGTGAGGTCCATTTGCAAGCGGGTCCGAACGACGCGTGAAAAGAAGCTTCTACAATGCTCACATCTACCGCCCACCGCAAGCCGTCTAATAAAATTGTCTGGTTTTATAACTCTTAAACATATTATAATGAAGGAAATACAGCACATGAGGGACATAAAACCCCTGCTAGAAGCGGATCCTAGCGTTTGCCTATCCTCCCATGGTTCAGAGTGGGAAATCTCAGGATATCGAATCTGGGACCTTTCTAATGCTAGCCTCATACATCAAGTGGCTCCATCTAATACGATATCAGTAAAAGAACCTTGAACATGAATAGCTTTTAAATAAAATCTTTAATCAATTAATTTATGTGGCTTTAACTTTTATCAGCTGATTTTCTATAGCTGATGCGTTTGGACACATTTCCACTTACCTTGAACGTATAGAGGCCAGGCTCAAGATCCGAGATATCCACCCACTGACAGTCGATATTATGTCGATAGATATCAGAACAATTGATGGAGATGCCTTGGTCGCCGAAGTTGGCACACGCATAGAAAGGCTTCACGCCAGGTAGACACTGATTATCTTCAAGGCAGAAAGAAGCCTTGTGGCCTTCAGCAACACGGACTCCCTTGCTGTTCAGAACATCGAACGTGGCGAAAACCTCCATACTATGATAATGCCTGAAAATAACATATCACTGTTATCTCCAAATGACAAACATTTGCTTCCAAAGGTGTTTAAGAATTGCAGAATTGTGCAAGTTTGAGATAACGCCTTGTGAGGATCCAGGTTTTTAGTGATTCAATCTTAGCCCACTTAAGAGCGAGGGTTTTTTGATAAATATCAAAGAACGTTGTAGTACAGGAATCATCCATTTGTTGCTCAGAAAGGCTGAAGACTGTCTTAAACAGTATATACGCAAAAGGATTCAGAGGAAGGGTTCGTAGAACAATACGACCTCTTGCTGTGCCCCCAACAGAATCGGTATTGTAACACATACCAGTTGACTTTCAATTAGGGGAAAGAATATCAGAAATTGCTTCCCAGTTTTACTTTGGAATAATAATGCCCGAAACATATTTGACATTAACATACACATATTCGAAAGAAATCACTGTTTAGTTAAGCAGTTATGAGTAGTAAATATCTTTTCTAAGGCACACTACCCAAACGAAAAGAAAGGTATTTTATGAAAGACATGCTTAATAAGGTGCGTTGCAAATGATACAACCATCCCGATTTTCAGCTCTGGCGTGACATAAGTACTTAATGGCTCTGCTTAGATATATATCTAATGTAATACAAATGATGTACCTATACTTATTCATGACAATCGACGGAAACATTTCATCCAATTGTCTTACAGTAAACTGACCACAAGACCATTCGACTGTTGCAATATGATACAGCCATGCTTCGTACCCACCTCTCCCCGTTTCATCCACTTATGATAGTAGCCTTAGAGGACGTAGGTATATTGAGTGGACTGTTTACATAGCTGCACACCAATATTCGAGTGAGTAGTGGTGCAAAAAGCGTTTAGGAGAATGGGACGTCAACCAGCGTTATCAGGTGATGAGAAAGGGAAAATAATCCCTTATAACAAGGAAGGTTTTTCATCTAGAGAAATAGCAAGAAGAATTCACAGTCCTTCCATTGTGAAAAATTATTTGTGGCTTGGGATGAATTATGGTATGACGAAGTCCTCTGGAAGATCCCGGAAACTTACACCCAGGCAGCAGAGAAGTGTGATAAAATAATTAAGTGCAGATGGAACATCCCTGGAAAGATTGTCTCAAGATCCATACATTCGCGTTCATAAGTCTACGCTATCCCGAATGGTAGCCAGGAAGAACTTTATGTTGTACAAGAAAATGAAACGGCAGCCTCGGTTTACTGATATGCATAAGAAAAGATAGAGACATCCTGGGCAAAGAAACACCTGACCTGGAAAGCCCAATGGAAGCAAGTAGTGTTCAGCGATGAAAACAAAAGATCAATTTAGATGGACCAGATGAAGCAGCTCACTATTGGTATGATTTGCGGCAATAAGAACAGATATTTTCTAAACGGCAGTAAGAAGGGGGTTCATTAATGGTTTGGGCTGGGTTTGATTATCTTGGCACAACAAACTTTGCTTTCTCAGGTCGAATGAAAGCAACTGACTACCAAAGCCTGCTGGATGTTCATATTTTCCCTTCTGAGGCAGCAATCGGTGGTCCATGTTGGATTTTCCAGCAAGGCAATGCTAGTATTCACACGCAGACCCCACCTGAGAGTGGTTTCCACAGAATTGTGTACAGGTAAGGACTGGCCTGCAAATTCGCCAGATCTGAACTCCATGGAGAACCTATGGGGCATATTATGTCGCTCAGTGTATGCTGATGGCGATCAGTATTCAAATATCGCAGAGCTGAAAGCTGGCCTCTTATCTGCTTGGGAAAATATGGAGGTGTCCACGCTCCAGAAACTTATAAACAGCATGTGTGATCATGTTTTCAAGGTTGTCCTCAAACAAGGCTTCTACACTGGCTATTGAGATAAGGTGACTGTATCATTTTGCAACATCGGAAATGTGGTAAGCGTTGATTTATATCTGAGTTCTTGACACTGTGCAGTTTGTGACCCACATATGCATTACATAATGATAAAATATTATCTGAATCATGTGTATAAGTTTTCAATTACATATTTACCTATCCTTTCTATTACCATATAGGTAGTTGTATCATTTTGTAACGCACCTTAGAAATCTGAAAATAAATATTATATTAAACACTTAAACAGGGTGCACATAGGGTTTAAACATCTCCTTGTTTTGTTCTTTGATTTGTCTACAGTCCAGGGAGTTTCTATTGTTTTAGGACGTATCACCGTAAATTCTCACTACCCACAAATACGGTGATTGAGGGGGAAAATAGGAAAATGACACCGTCAGTCACGAATTCGCATGTCTGAACACATGTATATATCGAAGAGGTCTTATGGAATAGTCGGGAAATATGGAATACCAAGATTTGCTGCTATATTTGCTATTGCTGCTATCATGTGGGAGTGTTATGAAGTAGTCAAGAAGGACTCCCATGATGCACTACAGTGAGAGTTGACAGCTTGTTTTCATTTCAATCACTATAGATTAAGGTTGTTTTGTGCTGTTCAAAAGTTTTTGCAGGCAAATTTTCAAGCATTTTAACCCGTTAGTATGCATGTGACTTGAACATTGATGTTAAGTGTAAGGTACACAAAATGAATTGTAGTTTGTCATATTGTCGTTTTCTAGCTGGCAATGTTTTTTTCCATTATTTTAAAGATTCATTGACCAAGACGCCGGGTCGGGTATTATGGAATACCAGGTATTTCTTAATACCCGAAGTATAATGTTCAATATAACCGCACAAAGTATACTGAATAGAAATAAAGTTAAAATGAGTTTTGAGTATTATATTATTGTGTTTCAAAAGGGAAGATGTTTGTCCTTGAGCACTACTAGGTGAGCAACCAATCAGAGTCCTGCGGTGTTGTCATATTTCATTCCCCCTAAGTGACGTGTGACGAGCGGCAAACTAATCAATCTCTAATAAATACTATTCGCGCTAAGACAAAAATTCAGATTTTGCCAAAACTGATCCATGAGGAAGGAGAGAGTAATGTATTAAACATAAGCGTAAAACCCCATATTTTTAGCTCAAATAGTTTTCCTAATACAAATGAATAAAGTAGATACCACTATATTATAACAATGTATTGCAACGTAAGCACTGTAATGAATATCATTATTGGTTGGCATGTATGCGTGAACGTATATTTGAAATTACTCAGAACTGAAACGTAAACATTTAACATGACGTAGTAAAAGAGATATGTACTTTGAATAAGCCAAGGTGTTTGTTAAATTCGACGAGAGGAAATGATACACTTCTTGCTTGTCTGGCAGAACATGTCTGGTCACATTATATCTTTGTTTATGAATGGTTCGTAATCTCTGTTTACTCCAGAGCGTTCAAAGCAGCATTATTCAGTTACTCTTCCATGAAAAAGTGTATCAACTGGATCACTGAGATGCGATCGACCTTCCCCCCCCTTACTACTGCTAGAACAATCCAATTGAGTTATTGTGGGCTCAAATTATGTTGCAAACAGAAGTAGTATTGTCACCCAATTAGCGGAAAGCGCAACCAACGACAGCTGAGTAAGGGGCCAGAGGCAGCCAACCACACCCTCCCATTAGTCTCTGTCACTAACTGAGGGGGATGATTGGGGAAATGTCACTTGTCGCTGGCCGCCTCTTTCCCCCTCCCACTGCCATCTGGAACTTTCGTGGTAATTCACTGAAACCAGAGACTTCTAGAAGACGGTGATATTCCTATAAAAAGGGCTGCAGTGAGTGAATTGAGTCAGTCAGTCAGTCAGTGCTTGACGTGCTAGCGAACGGACGAGAAGACTGTGTACGTGCATCGGAACGGTAACGGACGAACTGGTGAATCGTAATTGTGTGCATTACGTAATTCTGTGTAATTGGCAAGTGTTTAACTGTAAGTCGGTGGAAATAAAGAACATTTTTGAGTGGTGCAATTTGACTTTTCATTTCACGAACCCACAAAGTCACACTAGTGTCAGGAAGCGGGACGATAACATCACCGAACATTACGGCCATGGAATCGGCATTGGAAATGCTTTTGGCGAAGATGAACGAGTTAACAACTAAAACGGAAGCGGCAAATAACAGTCTGGCCGCGAAGCTGGAGACTACAAATAACAACCTGGCCGCGGAACTGAAGCAAATGAAGATGGCCAACGACAAGATCACCGAGAAGATGGAAGAAATGAAGGCCGAAATAACAGCGAAGACGGAAACGGCAAACAACAACTTGGCCACGACAATGACCGCAAAGATGGCCGAACTGACCGCGGAAATGTAGGTGACGAACGAAGCTCTCGCCGACAAATTTGAGGAACAGTTGACCGGCGTGAGGGATAACGTGACGGAGCTGGGCAAGCGGATGGGCCAAGTGCACGAGCGCGTCGAGGACCTGGCGAACCACTTCAATGACCTAGAGGAAAAGGCCGACAGTAATGCCAAGTCCCTCAACGCCATGGCGGAAGGCGTCGAAGACCTTGCTAAGCGCGTTAACAACCTGGAAGGAAAGGCCGACAGCAGCGTCAAGTCCCTGAGAGCCATGGTAGAGGACGTCGTCGGCAGGAGGTTGAAGGATTTGAAGGCCAACGCACCGGGACGCGACACAACATCGGCGCGCGTCAAACCTCCGAAATATGACGGCGCGTCAACATTTGAGATCTTCCGCCGCCAGTTCGACATACTGGCCAAGCACAACAGATGGTCACCGGAGGAGGAGGCCCAACAGTTAATAGCCAGCCTCCAGGGACGGGCCGCGGAAGTCCTAAACGCGGTGCAGACAACGGCGGCACCCAAGGACATCTGGGAGGCCCTGGAGAATCATTTCGGGAACCACCGCTTAGCCGCAGCATACCGCAGTCAGCTAAAGGCAAGGTCACAGTTGCCGGGGGAGACGCTGCAGGAGTTCACCATGGCGATTGAGCAGCTGGCTAGCAAGGCCTTGGTTGACCTGCCACTGGAGTTCGAATCCCGGGAAGCCGCCTACAGCTTTGTCGACGGGGTACGGGACACGGAGATTCGTCAGCGCCTAATGCTCGGCGATTATAAAGCCATCCACGAGGCGCTGACAGCGGCACTAAGGATGGACGCGGCCAAGGTAACAGCTATCCCGACGTCGAGAATGAGGAGTGTCCGCTACACCGGAGACAGAAGACCAGCCGAGGGACGCCGGCGAGCAGCTAGTGGCCTGTGTTGGGAGTGTGGACAGCCCGGACACCTGCAGAGAGACTGCCCACACCAGAAAGGGCAGCTGGAAGAACGAGTAAGGCCCGGCGTAGAGAGGGGCACGTCGGCGCCATTATCACCATCCCCTCGAGTGACACTGCGCGCCGTCAGCCGGCGTATGGATGACCGCCTCATCGCGGACGGTTGCGTGAGAGGGAAGCCGTGCCGCGTGCTGGTGGACACTGGGGCAGCCGTGACCATCATCAGACCTGACGTGGCGAAGGGTTTTCCGACGAGGAAGCCGTGCCGACCATACGAGCTTGTCATGGCATCGGGCGACACCTTGCCTGTGGAGAAGGAGGCCCTGCTGGAGCTGACCTTGGGGAGGAGTGCCGTGCGTCTGTGGGTGTTCGTCGCGAAGGTGGCTGAGGAGTTGATTCTGGGACTGTATGCCCTCAGGAGCCACGAGGCGACGGTCGACGTCGGCAGGAAGGTCCTGAGGCTCAACGGAGAAGACGTTATACCCCGTAAACCCGAAGAGATCATTGGAATCTGCAGGGTCGTCTTGAACGAAGACGTGGTTTTCCCCGCGAGGAGCGAGGTGATGGTGACGGCGCGACCAGAAGGCCAGACAGCAGGTTGGGTCCAGAGGCTGCAGGAGTACGACTTCACCTCGGAACATCGTAGAGGGAGGAGCCACGGTAACGCAGACGCCATGTCCCGAAGACCCTGTCCAGAAGAGTGCGGCCAGTGCACAAGAGTGGAAGAGAAGGAGCGTGCCGCAGCAGTCCGAGTAATTGTGGCAGTGCTGCGGACGGCTGGGATAGCGCAGGCCTGAGGAGGGAGCAGCTGGCTGACGCAGACTTGGGGCCTCTCTGAGGGAAGTGGAGGCAGGGACGAGACCAACCTGGGAGGACATTGCACCCAGGAGCGCCACCTACAAGTCGTACTGGGCCCAATGGGACTCGTTGAAGACCAGAGATGGCGTGCTGTTTCGGGTATGGGAGTCACCCGATGGGAAGACGCAGAGAGAACAGTTGGTACTTCCCCGGAGTAAGGTCCCGGAAGTCCTAGAGGAAGTGCACGCCGGTACTTCAGGAGGACACCTGGAGCGAACCGAACGATGGACAAACTACGGCAGCGCTACTACTGGCTGAGACTCCGAGCAGATGCTGAGAGATGGTGCCGTCAGTGTCACGTGAGCGCGGAGAGTCGTGTCCCCCAGACTAGGAGCCGGGGTCGCATGCAGCAGTACATCGTCGGAGCGCCATTCAAACGGCTCGCCGTTGACATTGCTGGACCGTTCCCAGTTTCCAACCGAGGCAACAAGTACCTAATGGTGGTCGTAGACTACTTCACAAAGTGGCCGGAGGTGTATGCCATCCCAAACCAAGAGGCAAAGACAATCACAGACTGCCTCGTGGAGCATGAGTTCTGTCGATTTGGGGTGCCGTTAGAGCTACACAGTGACCAGGGTAACAACTTTGAGTCCAACCTAATGAAGGAGGCACTACAAAGGCTTGGAGTGAACAAGACCCGCACGACGCCTCTACATCCCCAGTCGGATGGCATGGTCGAAAGATACATCAAGACCTTAGAAGAACACCTGAGGAAGGTCGTGGCCAGCCATCAGCGAGACTGGGACGTCAAGGTGCCACTGTTCTTGCTGGCCTACCGCTCGTCTACACACGACACAACTGGGATTACGCCAGCCAGCTTAATGTTCGGCCGAGAGTTACGCCTCCCTTGTGACCTGGCTTTTGGAAGCCCTCCGGAGGCGAAGCAGCCGGTGACCGAGTATGTGGAGAACCTGGTGGACCACTTCCACGACATGCACGAGATGGCTCGCCAAAAAATCCAGAAGGCGAGCGACCGCATTAAGACCAGATATGACAGGCATGCCAACAGCCAAGGGTTCCAGCAAGGTGATTTGGTCTGGTTGTACCGTCCTACCCGGACCAAGGGACGCTGCCCGAAGCTCCAGCAACCATGGCAAGGACCGTACCGGGTGGTGAAGAGGATTAACGACGTGGTCTACCGCATCCAGAAGGTTCCCCGAGGAAGATGTTGGTGGTACACCTGGATCGTCTAGCCCGCTACGATGGTGCTGTTCGGAACGAGCTTTGAGGAGGGAGCAGTGTCACCCAATTAGCGGAAAGCGCAACCAACGACAGCTGAGTAAGCGGCCAGAGGCAGCCAACCACACCCTCCCATTAGTTTCTGTCACTAACTGAGGGGGATGATTAGGGAAATGTCACTTGTCGCTGGCCGCCTCTTTCCCCCCTCCCACTGCCATCTGGAACTTTCGCGGTAATTCACTGAAACCAGAGACTTCTAGAAGACGGTGATATTCCTATAAAAAGGGCTGCAGTGAGTGAATTGAGTCAGTCAGTCAGTCAGTTAGTGCTTGACGTGCTAGCGAACGGACGAGAAGACTGTGTACGTGCATCGGAACGGTAACGGACGAACTGGTGAATCGTAATTGTGTGCATTACATAATTCTGTGTAATTGGCAAGTGTTTAACTGTAAGTCGGTGGAAATAAAGAACATTTTTGAGTGGTGCAATTGGACTTTTCATTTCACTAACCCACAAAGTCACAGTATTTTTAAACAGACTGACGTTGAACGACTTGTTCTCGAAGAAATTGACAACGAATACAAGACTGGAAAAACTGCGTGAGACATCAGATAAACTAAGAGAAGACTACTTTTGCAAATAAATAGCACGTAACGAGATTTTGGAACCTGTCATCATAAATATGCAGTACTCAGACGATGAAGACAATGACAATGACGAAATATCTCTTAACGTAAGTAACATTTACAGCTATACGGATGCACCGCTGGCATTTTCTTTGGATTAGGAAAATAAGTAATTCATAAACTATAACTAACTTTAAACTAAATATTTAAAATATTCGCGTAATATACGAATATTCATGTTGCAATTGTGATTTCAACAATTGCATTATTAATAAACTTTGGAAAATTCAGTTTGCACTAGCGCCAAGAACACTCAAGTTTGGGAGAGAGAGGGAAATATAAAAAGAGTGGGGGTAACGAGGTGGCAACGGTGACGGCTCTAACGCATCTGATTCGCTACAGGCGAGAACTCTTCCCCTTTGAAACACATAATAGTTGCTAAACAATTATTATTAGTTATAAAATATAAATATAGCTTAATTTATATCCAAAGTGTATATTTAAAAAATTAATTGACCTGCAAACAAAACTAATTTTTCTGTTATTCTAGATTTGTTCTATGGTCTATGGTGTAAGCCTATAAACATTTGTTTATAGAAGTTTTGTCTATTTTAAACCAATCGTGTTTCATGTTTTATGATATCAAATGAATGTTTCAATATTCTAAACCACCTATTCCATAATACCCGAATATTTGATATTAACCTCCATTTGTAACTCTTTAATAACTACTTTGTCATAACAATAAACTGAGTAGCAGGTTTTTTACAAGTGACAGCTCGTCACAGTTACAGTATGTACTCATGATGATTTGGGATTTTTATTTAAAAACCAATTCAGTTATTTTTAGAAAAGTAAATGGTGTACCATAATACCTTCCTCTCATCTTTATATATTCGTTTTTGACTATTTGTATATTACATTAAAGATATTTTCCTTTTAATAAAAATAGATTAAAGTATTTTACTGAAATGCAGAAAGAAGATTACTAAATTATAACAGTATGAATCCTTATTATCACTATTATTGTTGCAGTACTAAGCTATATTTCATTTTGGTAGAATGTTGTTAATAATTTTGTTAATAATATTAATAGAAATAATAAAAAAACTTTAAAATTTGGTCACCAATGATATATTAATACACTAATTCAAATAGTAAAATATCGCCAAATGTTGAAACTATGTTGAACTAAATTTAGTCTAAACAATACCTTCTCACACTTGACTAGTTTCCTTCTCTAGCCCTCTCCGTCCCCCTCTTTCTCTTTCTCTTTTTTGTTTCCCGAGCACACTCTGTGGAACTATAGATGTTATTAATACATACATGTGACACTGGTGAAATTCCCAGAGGTGTTTTGGAATACTAGGACGGAAGTCTGCAGTGCCAATATTTGCAATGCGAGCAGTGAATCGTAGCAAACGCCGAGTTTCCAAATGCCAATTTGCCGAGTTTTCACTCTGCAGCTTATAAGCCCCAGATGCAAGACAGTTCTCTTCCATTGCACACTGCAAGAAGTAGAGCTGTCGATCTTCTAGATGTGCCGTTCTCATAATCTCGAAATGGTCAATGGTGAGGTCTGCCAATGCTAAAAGCAAACAAATGAAACATATTAGTTTATACATACATACGGCTGAAGTAATCAACAACATTCTGATTCACTAATGGCCGATGTCACCAACAGATGTTAAAACCGACGTTAACAAATGTAACGTTACAATTCTTACAGCGTTAACAAAAGTGTTAAAATTCTTGATTTTCACCAACTTGTTTTCTGAAAATGTTAACAAACACGTGTTAATGCCGAAAGACGTAAATATTACAGACACGGAGGCTGGATGAATCGTATTATTTTGTGAACGTACTGCGATGTGCTTTTGCTTTTATTTTCGTCTAAGGGTATGTATGACTGAAATTTCATGAAAATCGTGAAAATAACGACTTTTTTAATTCTAATTCTATAAAATAATTTAGACATTCCCGAATGTGAAAAATGCATAATTTGCCTCCGGACGCCATTTTTAAATGCTTATTTAAATGTCGGTGGCCTTTAAACTCTGTCAGAGTCACGCCCTCTTTTGCCTACATCCACATTATTTGTCTGTTTTCTGTTCTTAAATTTTCAGTTCAAGAAAAGAATAATAAGGCTTTCAGACAAAGTAGCTCCTAAAATGTTGCCAAGTGAGTGAGTGAGTGAGTATGTGGCGTTTAAGGGCCCGTCGACAACAAGGTCATTTGGGCCCCAATGTTGCCAATATATCAGAGGCTGGCTTCTACAACATTACTAGAGAGGTGCAAAGCAGGAAAAACACAGAATGCCAATGAATCTTTGCATCATGTCATATGGAATAAGTGCCCAAAGGAAGTTTACATATCAAAACAAAAATTGGATCTTGCTGTTATTAAAAGCATCAGAGAGTTTAACATGGGTAGTCTTAAGTCATTGGAGCTGCAGCAAAATATCAGAGGTGAAAGTGTAGTAGACTCAGCTAGGAAAACTTCAGTGCAGCGAGATCAGACTCGTATCCTGCAAAGCAAGAAGCGAAGTTGTGCAGAAGAAAAGCAACATCTAAAGAGGATAAAGGTGGAAAAAGCAGCAACAGAGGAGAGGAAAAAGAAATCTGAGGGTCCAACCTATCAATCTGGTGGAATTTAATGTGAATTATGCAATCAAATCTTTAATCGCTGTTTTCTCAATGTTCATATTTTCAGCATTTTTCTTCCTGTAAAGTGCTCCTTGCAATGCAGCTTTTCTACTACATTCATGACATTTCCTACACAGGTTCAGAATATCATGAGGAATGGAAATTGCCCTAGGTTTTATTGTGAAATGTATATAAGCATATATTTTTAATTTTCAAACACAAAACTTGCAGTATTTTAGACAAAAAAAAAAAAAAAAAAAGAATATTTGTAAATTAAAACATTTTTGTGATCTAAACTAAAGGAGACACAGAAAAACCCAGAGCAATTTCAAAAAGTATGTGTATTATGAACATAGGGTTAATATATTAGACCAAAATTCAAAATATTTTGTCGCAAGGGAGTTTTTTAGTGACGTAACAAAACACATACAAAATTTATTATAATTTCTAAACTGCTGGAGAAAAATGGTTTAAATTTAGGTTGTAACATGTTTACAATATACTACACCTATGGTGTAAATTTGTAAAAGCTAGCATTATTAGTTCAGAATTTGAAAATTTCAGTCATGCATACCCTTAACACACAGCTGAAAAAATGCTGGGTTAACAAAATCAGAAGAGACAAATGTCTCGTTAATCGAGAAGGAATATATATATATTCGTAATTTACGTCCTCCAACGTTGTCATATCGGACGATGAATGAAATGGGTGAAATGATGCTCGAATGTGTCCGGAGTCTATGGAACTTAGAGTTACCCGACATTCGTCTTTTAGGATAAGGGAAACCCCGGAAAAACCTTATCCAGGTAACTCACCCTGACCGAGATTCAAACTCGGGACCTCTTGACGCTACCACCACGCTACCGAGGAGGGCAAAAAAGTTTTTAGTTCAATTAGTAGCTATATACAGGTTGTTTCAAAATGACACCTAACGATTATAGTCGTTGCGTAGTTTATAACTTAACTTCCGAATTTTGGTGTCGCAGATTCGAAATTCTGTTAGGTATAATTTTATGCAGAATTACGCATTACATGATTTTGTGATTAGGCAGCGCAGGAACCACTGGTGTGCGAACCTCAAAAGTTGTAATTGGGACGCATCGGCCACGAAAACAAAAACATTATTCCGTCCTCTTTATCAGTTACCCTAGCCCCCCTTTCAGGTAATGGGGCAAAGGGCAGTTACTTATGAAAAAATCGACTAATAACTCGGACAGTTGCAAGATTGCTCTTCACTGTAAAACTACAGATTCCGTTCTAACAGGGAGGATTTTGCACTTACTTAGATAGCAAATCCAAACAATATGGAGCGCTATAAGAACGCCAAAATGACGGATATGGTTTAGATGGATGGAAGAGCTGAAGGGACTTCAACGAACGCACGATTAATTTAGTTTCATTAAAAATATTAATTGTAAAAATAGCTACATCAATGATAATATTTATTTGTTTAACTTCAGAGCATTTTGTTATGATTTCATTGGACAATACTTTCAACAGCTTCCTTTTCAATTACAAATGCTTTATTTAGTATTATCAAACACGCGAAATAAAATGCTCGTCTCATTGTATAAGCCATTTAGTTTTAGTTAATTTATATACAATTCTTTGATATTGCTTTCTGTTCTGTTTATCATTTAATGCTTCCATCCTCAATGTCACTAACATTAACTTCCTTCTAAAAGGTATAAGTTGCATATGTCCATCAGCTTATTTGCCATCTGGACTGCTATAACGGAATTTTGGAACACATTAAACACTCACAAGCAATAACTAAGCAATAGCTTCTTTACTGCGGTTTCATAAGCCAAAGAAATTCCTAATAGTAGCAAGCAATTTCGGAGTATGCCGGTATGTTTACAAACAGAGCACGTGGCACGGCGTGTGACTTATACCTGCGAACTCCGACAGCGTGAGGTACGCATCGTTTCTCCTGTCACTGCCTAATCCACACTTATTCTGGAGCATTTTTATGAGGCTCTATTGTCGGTAAAAACTATCTATATGTATCACATAGAAGCTGAGCAATTACTTCTATATGTTCGGTATCGTTTTGAAACACTCTGTATAAGGATAAATGGGAAATAAGAGGACGCATTCAGTAAATGAGAAAGAGAAATGTGTGACTTGATAAAAGACTGGAAATGAGCTTAATTCGAATGCAAAAGTTACAACCAGAAGTAGGAAGCAACTTCGTTATTATTACGTAAATTTAAAACGAGGTGCGAATAAAGACAAATGTGATGAGAGACTTGAACGTTTCGTATTATTTCGTGGACAGTGTATTATCCGCAGAATTCAGTGAATTATAAAATCGTAAAGTTATCAATATTTGAAGCAAAGCCGAGATCCTATAAAGACATATTCCTATTCGATGCATGTTCTAACCTCTCTTGTACTTCCTCAGCAACGTTCATAACTTGTTTCGACAGTTTTCTTCTTCTGATAGCTTCTCAAAGCCATTTCTCCTCATAGGCCGTACTCTATTACCAATGCCATTTATATATACGGCCTAAATATAGCAAATCGACATCAAAAACTACGTTCACGCCCGCCATCTTGATTCTTGACAGTTTTACATTTGTTAACGAATTTAACAACAGAAACGATTTAACAGGAGTGTTAAGCTAACACTTGTTGATGAAATGCAACTATTGCTAAACTGACTAACAACCGTGTTAAGTTTTAACATCTGTTGGTGAAATCGAACATAACATGTAAATTATGACATATGATAACGAAAGCTATCACTGTCATTGTCATTGAAATTTATCTGCAGAAAGTGAGTATGTTAATACAGGAAGAAATACAGCCTTATTCCTCATACCTCCTATATTTCCGTAAGTCCATAAGGACTATTAGATAGTAGCAAATAAAGTATAAAAATCAAATAAATTATAAAAATCAAATAAATTCCTTGATATCCTCATAAAAATTAAGATTGGAAGGTATTACACAGAATACACTTATATCCTGCGTCCCAAGAAGGATTAAAGCATTAAAGCAAAGATAGTTCAAATGGCAGGGAAGTCGCAGGTAAACAACCGCCTCATCCCTCATACATCTTTTTACATTTTTGCAGACAGCACTCGTAGTGATTTGTACCTATCTGTCAGTGGCTCTTGGCCGCTGTTGTTTTGCATTCTCTGCAGTGCTAGTGATTGTTTCAACGTATGTCCGTTTTATAATCAGATTGACATCGCAACTATGTCATAGCAGTGACCGGAAACCAGCTCCGCATGCTCTCTCGAATCGATTCCTACAAAATGCAAGGAGGTAGCAACGAAATCTACTCAGCAATGAAGGATGCAGTTGTTTTATGCTGTCTTATTAATTGAGATCAACTTCCATTACTATTTTCTAGTAGTTGTAAGAGGCATACGGCAAATTAAAGGGATGGTCAATCTTTTCAAAGCTGGACGATATGTAATGACTTTAAAATCTGTTCTCTCTCTCACCCACCCTCTTGGCCTTGGTCGTTAAGTGCCATTTAGTCAAGGGTGTCATGTTTCTATTAAATTCATTCGCGCACACATTTACTCTCTCACTGACTATAAGGAGGGGAAATAATCCTGGTTAAAGAAAAATTCCCAGTCCAGAATAGAACTCGGGGTTTCTGGACTTGTAATGAAGAAACAAATTGAACTTGCAGTTGAGAAAAGCGCAAAGTATTTGAAAATTTAAATTATTGAGGGAAAATATATTGATAATAGTTATGTACATAAAAAAATAAATAAAAAAAATGACAAAAACTCTGTGCCTCAATAATTACAATACAATACAATAAGATTTTGCCTAATCATTTAGAGTTTTACAGTTATACAAATGTAATTCAGAATGAACAACATCTCAAAGACTACTTTCATAAAATTTAAAATATGCATTTTATGTTATATATATTATTTAAATCAATATCGGGCAATTTTTGGCAAAATAAAATATAACGAAAAGCAGTCCGAGCAAATATTATTTGGGGTCGAAGGATTTTTTAAAACTGTCTCTCATCCATGTAAGAAACTGTGCTGAATTTTCATGCTTAATCCACTTTTCGATTTTGAATGTCGTTTAAAGGCATACAGACGCGTGCGCAAGCACTCACACACAAATTATTTTGCTAAATTATTTTTTGGAATTACAGGACCTCAAAACATGTATTTCTGGTAAAATATCGACATAATTTTTTGGTTAATTTTGGGTGTACTCTGATTATATAACTACATAGTAGGAATGTAAAAATTTGTCTAATGTAACAGTGTTCAATTAAAATTGTAACTGAGTGTCTTATGATCCGATTTACTTGCTTAAAACTTCCTTTTTTTTTCAAACGGTAAATGGTATTTATTTTATACTTTCACACTTTTCATAATACACGTAACCAAAAGGATTGCCGGAAAATGAATACATTGGCAATATAGTTAAGGACTAAAAGTGCAGTAGGCAGCATTTAAAAGCAAAGACACGCTCATGAAAAAAAAAAAAAAATGGCGCTATCTCTGTTTTCAGTGCCACTTCCTGAATTCAGTTGATACCAGCAACTATTTTTAGCCTAATCCTCACAAATCGTGTAACTGTGACCATTCAAAGGAGGATTTTGCATTAGAAATGTATAAGCCATTTAGATGTTCGGCTTTACAGTACTTTCTTTGGAATATATTTCAAAATATTACTCAGAAATTCTGCATACCTTGCATGTGTGCAAAGCTATAGTGTTTCCTAAATTCATGTTATTAACAGCAAAGTTTAATGCAAGTACCTTCATAGCATTTTACAAATACAATTTATTTAATTTTATCTCGTTAACATTATTATTCTAATTTTATAAAATGGAAAAACATTTAAAATCATTTATCCAAATGATCTGCTATCAAAATAAGGTTTCTTAAAGACTGGCCAATCTATGTCATTCTATAATGCTTTTTTATTATTTACTTGATACATTTTCAAGCTCTGTAATTGAGAGATAGTTCAACCTTACTTTCATCTGTCCAGATTTAGTACATAAAAATGTATGCCTGGTTTTTGCTGTAACGTTATTTAGAAATGGCAATGGGCAGAGAACGAGAGATATCTCGTTGCTAGACCTAACTGGAATATTTTGTGCTTACTATCTCCAAGAGTAACGGATAAAGGGAACGAACCGCAAAAGGCTACAGACCGCAGGCAGGCAGAGACACGCATAATCATTTACGGTTCCACCCTAGACGACGCGGTCACAATAACGGGCTGCTCAGGGAAGGCTTCCCTCTAGTGGAACAATAGAAAACTTGAGACGCTTGAGACAACTCAGAAAAGCTTCCATCTGTAACGGGCAAGAAGAACTATCCAATGAGCAAGTATCTAGATGAATTGACAGATACCGACTGTCATTGCACACCCCATTTATCTATCTGAAATATGAAAGGGGAGTCGAAATAATAGGAAATGAGGGAAAAGAAATTGGTACAAAAGAGAAACCATCCCTGCATTCACCAAGACCCAAGACAAATCTCGAAAAAACCCATGGTCACAATGGCTGGTCTCATGCGAGTCTCACACGTTAAGCTAATTAGTTTGTAACTTGTGTAATTCAATATTTTATCTACGTTTGAAAGAAAAATTGTAATTTCGTCAAATAAAATGCCTCCTTTGTAGTGTAGTGTTTAACGCCCACTTTGACTACATACTGCTCCTCAGGCGATGACACTGATGATACATGAGATGAAGATGGAGCACCGGTGGAATGATATGGTGGGGGAAACCGGAGATCCTGGAGAAAACCCGCCCCAGCGCCGTGTTGTCTACCACAAATCTCACTTTGCGGTGGCCTGGGATCGAACCCAGGCCGCCTTGGGGCCTCCTGTAAGAATCGCTGTTACATTATATTTACTCATTATTTCTAGGAAACGTAAACTACTAGTTATGTTCTTTTGATACGCAAAATACGTATTTAATACAAAGCAAAGCTATACCTAAAACGTAAAACATGCTTTCAAGACAATCGTTTAATGATTAGCTTTTTACCTGGATAATAGCACGTATTAAATTGTTTAGTTTTGTAATAGTAAATAAAAGTTTCGATATCTTTTGAAAGCCTTCATAGGGAGGCACGACGATGATTTCGTCGACCTCTTCCCTGATGTGGGACTTTGATATACTTTTATAACATCCTATCACACAACACAACGGTTGGCTTCCAAAATGCAAACTGCACACTGACGTACACAGTGAAGGCTATGTCGGTTATAATGCCATTATGTAAATGACGAGATAACAGATTAATGTGTTAGTCAATAATGTTAACATCGTGTAAATTCACGGATGTGATTTCAAATGGAAAATTTGTTAAAAATATACACGAGTCTTATTTTCTCTAATACGTAGGTGTAGTAAACAGAGGATGTATTGCATCCGATTAAAAAAAATCGATTTCGATATGTCACTAGAAATACATGCTTTGAAACCACCAAAATATTAAAAAGTCCACTTTTAGAAAACTTTGTGTGTTTGTATCTGGTACAATATAACTCAAAAACGAAAAATTGGTTAAACACCAAACTTGGTATTTAAGTTTAGCATCCTGCCAGGATGCAATACCATTTTCAAGATAATTTAATTTACGTATAAACCTTTATAAAGCATTCAATTTTTGGAAAATCAAAAATAATTGTTTGAAATGCCATAGTTTAACAAATTTTGTGTAAATAAAATTTATATATTGAATTTTTTGGGAATATCCTCTGAAGTTCTGTTCATTCTGGATGAGCCTTGCACAACAGGTAATCCGTAAGAGATATAAAAAATCGCATCATTGAAAAAAAAATAGATTTTGTTAAAACACATAATTAACATCAAGTAAGTCATTTTCTGAAAATAGAGCTTTTGAGATATTCCTTATAAGCTGTGCAATTTAAAATAGTTATACTTTTCTCCAATACCCAATAATTGTTTTTTATGTCCTGTCCTTGTAAAACGATTCACTATGATAGAGAATTATGTTTTATTTTGTTCCGGTACACGTTGTTCCACATTTGATAGAAGATTCGTTAGTTGAGTTATTATTGAATTAATTTAGTTTTGTTCTGTTAATTTTGTTTTTATTTGCTTGTGTCGATGATCAATTTGAAAAGTCTTGGTGTAGTAGTTCATTTGCAGTTATTTAAATTTTCTTTGTCCCGTCTTGAACTCAATCGGTGCACGAAACTTTTACCTCGGAGCTATGGTCTCGGAATAATGTGATATTTCATTATGGATTATTCAAAATAACAATTAATAACGTTCTTTTTCCTTTATATTTTACTTCGTGATCACTTAATACAAAAGAAAATGACAATGTGACAATGTATGTGCTTAAAACTCTTCCTACGCGTTCACTCTTACAGAAAATACAACTCATTCCCTCGCTCGTCGCTTATAAAAGAAAGATTATTGATTTTTCGTCGTCCTGGATACAAGTCGTTTCCTCACACTTTAAAAAATTCATAACCTACTCTGTAATTTCGTTTCTCTTTCACTCACTAATTTCCACATTCACAATATAAGCATTTTAACATTTTAAGGTGTTTAACGTAACTCTAAAGTAACACAAATATATATTACGAAATATATAAACAATAATTATGCTCGAGGCCAAACAAAGACAACTGTTTCAACCATCTAATCCACTATATTGTTATCCATATACATAAAACGATATAGCGTGTAATAAAATAATTTCCATAAATGTTTGTCAATTAACATGAAGTCGATAGAAAGAATAAGCGTTGTTAAAAATAGTTCGTATAAGAGTGATTAGAGAAGGTCATATGAGTGTTTTATAGTTATTTGATTGTTTTCTAAAATGTCTATTAACGTTTAAAAGTAATTCAAATGCAGTTTACAAGTTTTGGTGGTATAACAAGTTGAGATATTTATAATTTACCCTATATTTTAGATCTAACTGAATGCATAAAACACAATTTGGTGCTTTCAAAAACCAACATATATCAATTACCATTTATTTGAAGAAATAAGTACATATCTGTACGTTTTATCTCACAATTATCGTTCTCCAAGGAAGTTTTATGCGGAGCATAAGAATTGGGTACGTGCATTATTCACCTGAAGCAGTGAGATAGAATTGCAAAAGCTTGACATTAATTTGGCGCTTTTAGAGCGGGAAGGCAGAAGTTCGCCCGAGGGAAAAGCGCTGTTACAAAGACATAAGTACCCACTATAGACTACACCTTCCTCTTAGAAGTGTTTCAGGGAGCGCCACCTGTTTCAGTGTAGGTCTCTTATAAGGAGAAAATCGTCAGAATTACTGCTAGAAGAAAAACGAAGCAACATTCATGGAAGTAAAGTAAAGGATATTAGAATCAGGTTATCTGTAACAGTCACTAATTTAGGAAAATACACTCTCAAGAATTTCAATATATAAAGTTTACAACTATATGCCAATTTTCATCTCAGCGTTTATTTGCTTACAGATACTCTAAACATACCAAAAGTCAGCTGTCTTGCTCAGTGTATCAGCAACTTGACAACTTCATCCTAGCTATGCCAAGAATAGACAGTTTTATAATTTTTATATTCCTACAGAGCAAAAATAACATTCAACATTACTAGAAAGGAAAGCAGAGCAAAGCAAACGGAAGAACGAAAGAAAAGGTTTTTGACTTCAACAAAAAATAGGAAAAATTGGTTGAATACAAAATAAGGAAATGATACCGTGGGAATTGGTTCCTATTTGGAAAAAGTGAATAGTAAATGGATGAATAATTTTTTATAAATAAAGGGAAACCAAACGTTTGTAATGTAATTAAACAGGAAATCCTATAAGTTACTAATTTTGGCGCAAAGTGGTCCATATAGCGGAATGACCATAGTGTTGAGACTTTTGAATGCGAGCCTCATCAGTAATTCATGTGTGGGAATGAATTATAAACAATTAGTGTCATTTGTTATATTGGAACTTTTATTGAACTCTACTTTGGAGGGTAACAAAGACTGTAATCAGTAGCTTTTTGTTTGTTGTTGTAATTCACGTCCTCCGACGCCAAGTAATATCGGACGGTGAATGAAATGGGTGAAATGATGCTCAAATTAGCCCAGAGTCCATAGAGCTTAGAGTTACCCGACATTAGTATTTGAGGATAAGGGAAAACCCCGGAAAACCCTTATCCAGGTAATTCAACCTGACCGAGATTCGAACTCGGGAATCTTGAACGTGAGGCAGACATGCTACCATCTTTCTTTGTTAAGTGATTAATTTTCAACTATATCTATTAAGCATAAGGAATGGCAGAAACTTTCGCGTTCAAATATATGAGATAAAATTGTAAATTAATAATCAGCATAAATCATAAAGTTGAAAAGAAGATCTCTTACCTTTGGTACAGACGACAGCTGCAATATTTTCTCGCTTCCCTGGGCAGCTGACCTGACCAAACTCCTGGTGCAAACAGTGAGAGAGGTCAACTTCATCTCCATGACACTGCACGCCAGAAAGTATCATGGCGCTTGCATTACCTCCGAAAAAGTCTGTTTGGATGGCGTCGTTTGCGTAGCCCAGTCCGAGTTGTCGACACACTACCATGGCCTCAAAGAAGCTCCATCCGTCGCCACAAACCAGACCCCAATCTACACAGAATAAACAATTATTCCGAAATATTCTCACACTGTCTCAAAACTTGTGTTTGGCAGTGTTCATACATTTGGCATAAACATTTTACAAGTTGAACAGAAGTTCAATTTTAGCCTGAAATTTCGAAACCCAGAACTAATTGAGGTTTCATTTCACAATCAGGTTTTTAATTATTCTAATGATAAATACGGTAAATCACATTACTGACATAGTCATAAAAAGTGTTAGCATTCTTTATATAGCACAACGAAAAATACATGAGAGTCAGCAGCATCAGTGGCATATATCTGTGTTATAAAACCTATGGAATCGCACATATATGGTTCAAGAACAAACATTTAATAAAGAATTCTGATATATTAAGGAATAATAGTGACTGACTGACTAACTAAAAGTGGTCAAATAGAACTATGAAGGCCACACAATACAATGATTACGATAAACGATAGACCGAGCGTGTTTCATTTGTAGCAGAGTGACCTCAAGTTCAGACTCAAGCTACATATCTGCAACACATACAATTGCTTTAATTTATTAATATGTAAGTAAGTTCTCAAAACTTTTCCAAAGGCAGTTCATTTTATTCTTTTCAGAGAAAACCTTAAGGGTTTTCAAAACATTTATTTTATACTAGAAACCATAACAGCTAATAAAAGCAATACTAGATTATGCATTAAATTCTTTATAATACATAGCTTTATTTTCATTTAAACGCTAAAAGAAATAGTTCTCTTGAGTGATTTGATCATTGTCTATCTTAATTACACAAATAGAAAAAGTCTGTTTTCAATACCTAATACATATAATTCGTTATAAGATAGAAGTTAATATTTTGCAGAAATTGTTTCTCTATACTTTTGCTAAGATATTGCTTAAACATTTTAAAAGCTCGTAATCCTTTTACCATCCGAATTCCGACGTATCTTCCTAGTCTTGCAATTCATGTTCTATGACTAGGTACAGCATTTAACTCTGAACTCACGTTCGGAAACGATGAAGACAAGTGAGCGTTTATCGTTATCAACTGTAGTGCATGCACACTATATTACAATACTATTCGAATCTCATGTTGAAGGCATGGTAAGCAGTGGATAAAGTAGCCAAAATAGTTCTTTTGCTATGAATAGCAAATTGACACCCACGTGTCCCTTCTAGTGGTGATTCAATAACATATCTATGTTTAAACACTGTGTGAAAAGCAACAGGGTAAGACAGTTTGAACATTCATAAGCTAGACTAACATACATGATCCTAGACGTTTTACATGTAAGTCTAAGCACAGTTACTCGAGATAAACTAGAAAATAGTTTTGTTTTCAGGTAAAAACATCAGAGGCCACTAATTGTCAATCAAGTAGCTCCTCAGTTGGTCCCTCAGGGACGTAGGGAGGCTTTCACCCTGGACCAGGTTGTCCTACGTTAAAAAATTCTTATTCCGGTACCATTCCGGTACTAGGAATAGTCTTCCTTTTGGTACAAAGATAAATCAGAATCCATTGTTTCCCAAGATCCTCTCTGCACATTTGTGATAAATTTTCTCATTCTTAGTTGTTTTTTCTTTTTTAAATAAAGATTGTTTTCCCTTTGTTCTTTCTTCATTCAATACTTAATATTTTTGCTATTATAATAAATTTCCTTCTGCGGTTTATATCACTTTCGAATATAAATTTATATTTCCGACCCAACGTTTCATAATTTTTGTTTAATCTGATTTTATGCAATTCTGTTAAATACACTAGGTTCTCTAGTATTTTAAGAGCTTTTTCTGTCTCTTCTATTTTTATATCAAAGTATTATGGCAGATTTAGTATACCAAATAATGACTGATGTCTACTTCTACTTCTGTTTAGCCCCTGGTGTGTGTAATATGTGGTCAAATCTTTTTATTTTCTATGAAATAATCTATTAATAATTTGTATAAAATTATCTCTGAGATTTTTCGTTGGAATTCAATTTTATTTCTTTGTGTTTTCCATGTTAGATACTCTAAATCTCACGTCTATTCTTGTCTATAGATTCTATAGAGGTCTACAGACCTCTACTCCCGTAATTAGTCATTTTTACCTTCATTTAACTGATCTTGAAGTTACTCATGGAATCTTTCACTCTGCTTAGATTTTACCTTCTACAATGTATAAACTGTATCATTTCCCCTTTAAGGGTTGTTATGTGTTAATTAATCGAGAAATATATTCTTGATTCAAGTTTCTGATTCGTTTAGTATATCCAAACTTCGTTTTGATCTGCTTTCTTTGCTTTATCTCTCAACACCTCAAATATCTTCCCCTTAATCTCTTCCCAGAGTTTGTAGTTAAAAGAGTTTACTCTCATAGTCAGGTTGCAGTCTGTGTGGCTTAGGAGTCCTAACTACCCCACCTCTTCAAGTTGCTATCTCCAGGCCAGAGGGAACCTGATGCTCGCGTGTGTAATGTCGCTCGTCACCTTAAAGTGGTACTGACGGTTCAGAGTTCCCAATGCTAACCACCACGAATATTATCAAAATAGAAACTGTCTTAATAGTATAAAATAATGCGCTTGGTGAAGTTAATTAAGTCGTTATATTATTCATCGCAGATACAGAAATCGTGATTGTAGTGAAAATATTTATGTAAATGAACTTGTAAACATTTGAAGTCCAATGAACTATAGCTATATCGAGCGAGAACATTAATAAAACGCAAAGGGATGTCTGAAATGATAAACGAACAAAATTAATTTAATAACTTTGAATGAAGTACATAGCGTCATTTGGGGCAACAGTCATTCTACCTGGCCATTGAACTACATCGTCCACAAGCATTTATTTCGTTAAGAGAAGCAAATGAAAATCAACAAATGAAAAATTATTATCTTCTGAACTTATTCCACTTCTGAATATTTTATAGACTCTGTAGTTAGATGATAGCATTTTAAACCCTATCTTCTAAGCCACTGTAAATTGGAATATAAATATTTCGATCCAAACTATCTGCTCCTTCTGGTCCCAACGGGAAGAGATTAGCAGACATTGATTCAAACAGATGCTCTGAAAATGGAGCGAAATGAGAACTTATGACATTAAATAAACTATATGTCTACGTTCAGGAATTGGCTCTTGTTAAAATTCACGAAATACTGCCATAAATGATTAAATGTGTAGATTTCCTTCATGTATTGTCAAATAATTGCTTGTGGCAGAGAATGTGAAACTAAAATAGTGGAAAATGAACTAATATTACCTATGAGTTGGATTTCTTACCCGAGTCTCCAAACTTCACTTCGACTCGGCCTTCTTCAGGTACCCTTCCTCCAGACAGCCTCACCTTCAGCTGTTGTTCTGTAACTTCCTAAAACACAACAAAACAGAATGATACATCACTTCTACACTGAAATGCTCATCATATTATTCATTCTGATACTGACAATTTTCATCTGGAAGTATCCGCTGCCAGTTGTTCAAATTATGTTAAATATTTTTAAATCATTAATTCATGCAATGTGTGTAAAAGAAAAATTTTCTCGTAGTTTCAACACTTACTGACATAATCATTACTAAATACATATTCCAAGTTTAAATATGTATGAAGCACAATTAAAATTAATATGTGCATTTTTCCTCTAGTGCTCATTAGTCGCAAAAATTGACACATTATGCAAAGAGCTATCTTAAAATCTTGCATATAATCAAGCACATTTTGAAAAAATTCAAATAATTTGTAGTATCTAAACTAAAGTAGATGGAAAAATTACTTTATATATGGTTTTGTAATGTATTCTTCGATATACTTATAAGGACCTACAAATCTGTACTTCCGGTTAAATCTTAGTATCCGATTCTGGGTTTGGGTGCAGTACTTCCTCTACTTAGCTACTATAGTTAACCAGTAGAGAAGACAAAAATCACTGCTACATATTACCAACTACTAGCGAAAATCATGCCAAGGTTTTAGTAGAATATCAAGTAATATTTAAACCACTTACCTTAATCCTACTTAAAGGCTTCTTGGGCAGTGGGGATGGTGTGGTGGAGGGTGCCTCGGTGGTGGAAGTTTCTCCCTCGGGACCGACGCATATTACTCCTGCTGCCTCACTAGCAGTGCAATCGTTTGAGCCCCATCCGTCAAACCTGCACGAAGACAAATCCGGCTCGTCTCCAGTGCAGTACAGGTTGTCCATCCAGAATCGCCCTGACATAAATAAAGAATTGGTATAAACCGGATCGTGTTCTAATTACTACCAGATATTCCCTGCGTGAGCTCAGCTCTAGAACTTGTTCTGCAATTTGAAGCAAACATGTTTTTCGATCTCTTAACCAATAATTTTGTAACACTGAATAATTTACTCTCTTTCAGGCTATTGCTTCATCTGGATGGGTTTAACCTTTGCGCAGTATATCCATGTATTTATACTCCACAGAGAGACTTAATAGTTGCTTTTGCATGATTAACCACATATTAGTGATATAAAGCACGTTCACATAGATAGGTTTTGCTCTTTTGCTCTTCTGGATGCTGATGACGTACTAAGAGGTACCCGCTATCATCAGATCTGGTTACTTAATTATGTTGTTAGCTTTTATTATAATGCTGTAAAAACTGCCGTCCTATTTCTGGGACATTGTGAAAGCGAGTGTCTTTGAGGCTGTGAGTCGATTATTCAGGCTGTAATTTGAAACATTTGCGTTACCATCGCCATTATCCTCACTAACTTTACATGTTTATATTATCCTTGATTTAGAACCCAGATTACGGTGCAATGGAATTGAAAGGAGCTAACTAATGAAGAAGTCACCCTTCTTAAAGAGTTGGAACAATAGGAGCGGGAAGTTGATGATGATCCTGCAAATATAAATATCCCTTCTGATGCTGATGAGGTAACAAAAGGATTAGACTTTCATGGAAGTGAACCTGAAGACAAGGAGGTGAGTACTATATAGAACTTGGAGATAACTTATAAATGCACATGGAGATCAAGAGAGGTTAGTGAAAGGGTAGAGCCAGGATGAAATATTCAATGCCCTAGCCGGGATTTGAACCACGGATCTTCTGGTTTCCGTCCAGCCGCTCTAACCATTTGAGCTACTATGGCCAACGTGCCAACATGACATTAAATTCTCCAACTGACTCGTGTTTATCCCGATAAATCATTTAGGAGTTCTCATAAACACATGAGACAACTATCTTAATGGCGACTTACTACATGTAAGTACTTTAGGGCCCGGGCTTTATAGTTCGGACCACTATTAGGTACAATTAATAGAAATTAATTGTTCTTTCACACTAGCCGTGTGTAGGACACACTATGAAACGGTAGAACCAGGATGAAATATTCAATGCCATAGCCGGGATTTGAACCACATCCCGGCTATCCCGACTATGGCATTGTATATTTCATCCTGGCTCTACCCTTTCATAGTACGTCCTACACACGGCTAGTGTGAAAGAACAATTAATTTCCAAGAGAGGTTAGTGTTGTAAAATAATTTGGTTACAATAATTAAAATCTTTGCTCATGAGAAAAAGCATTTCGGAAAGTCATAAAAATGCTCAGATAAAGTTCCTAAGGAGAAAAGTGCAAATAAAGCATCTCCAAGGTGAGTAAAGTGTCAAATATAATCAATTCAGAAAATAACTTAGAAGGGATAAAGTACTGTCGCGACAACCGGCATAAAAGTTTCGGAGCAAATAGATAACAGAGGGATAGTGTTTCACGGTAATAAAGAGCTTGCATAAGCAGTTAAAAATAGCGCGAGATAAAGGTCTGCCGAAACAAACAAACTGAGATGAATGGACATTTCTGGTGACATCTTGATTGATAGAGATTTTTCGGTTTCTTTATTGTTCCGGAAATATCTAGAATATATCAATGAGGTATTTAAGAAGGTGACGACTTGCCAAGAGTTAGTCGTTAAAGTCGTAAACAGATGTAACAGGAGTGTTGTAAACAGGTGTAATCAGAACGCTGTTGTTGTGTTCATCGGCCTTGGTAGATTGTGCTGTGTATGTGACGTAGTGTGTTACGTGAGAATTGAACAGTGTATTTCTACGGAAATAAAGGACAATTAGAATTTCGGCAAATTGGACTTTTAATTCTACGAACCCACAAAGTCACAATATTGTATTGAGAAAATACAAGAGAGAAACATGCTTGAGATTTTTGAGGGATTTACGTCTAATGTTCAGAAGTTATTTTGGCTCAGAGAATAATATATGCAAACCAGGAAAGTCATCATTCACTCTCTATCAGAAAATAGGAATTGAAAGCGGTTATAGTGTTATTATTGCTCTCTGACTACAATGCTTTGCTCCCAGAAGATATGTACTGGAAACAAGCTCCAGAAGTGAGATTGTCATTAGTACACAAATCAAAGAATCGCTTCAGGCAAATAAAGAAATTTCTATACCTCAATGATGAATCAAAAATGACAAGTATGATACAATATTTAAATTGTTTTTTTTTAAACTTTATGTACAGGTTTACGAAATTCAAAGTTTTTCGCTCACAAAAACATTCTTTAGACAAATTGATGGTCCAATATTATGGAAAACTTTCTGCAAAACTATCTCGTATGTGAGAAGTCAATTTGGGTGAGATTGTGGTGTCTCTGCAGTTATAAATGCTATAAATATCCACCGTATTCTAACAAAAATTATTGAACAGAAAGGGGCAAATATAGTAACATAATTCAGGCCAGTTTCCCAGATTATGCTAAAAAATTTCATTTAAATCCCTTCAGTAGTCCTCGAATAGTCAAAGAAACGGTTTCTAAAAATGTGCTTTGTTAGACAAAAGCGTTTCAGACAGATGACTTTAAAAGCCTGGCTTTGCAAATCTCTGAGTAGTGTTAAAAGAAGACAGTTCTGCCACGCAGTGTTAAACAATTTTTTTAACACTCCAATCTAGCCACGTTAGTTTCTTGTGCAATGTAACTAATGGCTCAGTCAAATAGGCCGTGTTCATATCGATTCCTACTTCCTCTACACAAGGACTAAGTATTTCAAATTGCAGTAATTGCACTATAAATATCACAACTTCCTCCAAAGAACAGTAGGTTTAGTGAAACTTGTAACCCGTTAATAATTTAAAGTGCTGTTTGTGAAGGTTTTAACCTATTAATCAATTAAAGTGTTATTACATTATTTTCGTTTTATTAATTTCATTGCATCCTTTATGCAAGATTTTATATAGAATGTTTCGTTATGTTGCCAACACTGGTGCTAAGCAAAGTAATAACTGAACATCGCAGCACGTTAAGCTTCACGTCTCCGAAATAGGTAAAACAAACTATTTCTTATCTACAATATATCTGCAAATATTAAGTACTGTCTAAAAAAATACTATATATCACTCGTGTTCAAAGAATCTTTATTCTCTTCGCAGAAATTGCGCCATTTGCTTTCGCTCGTTCGGCAAGCTATTCTGCACACAAACTAAAGTTTTCCTTTACCCACTTGTATCATAAATAATAACATTAAAGGTATGATATCAAATGTTGGTTACCATTTTAATTATCTACAACATGGCACAATATTTTGCCTTTTATGTTATCACTTTGAAACTAATGCAGATATTTAAATAACGCTTTCTACTAGATACATTTAAATGTTAATTGTATGAATTGCCTACACGTTTTTAAAACTCCAAATTTTGGGGAAAATGAACTGTATTTTCTCTCTTAAAGTTCCGCATACAAAGCATCACTGCTCACCAACCTTCCTACATAACATTGTTAATCCTAAAGCAACTAAAAGAGAAGCTTTGACAGTGGAACAGCACTGTTACTGTGCGATATTGTTGACAATATAATGTTGAGAACTTTTCCTACTAGATTAGCAAGTTCTACAACAACTGAACACTAAATTCCAGGAACACCTTGAGTATTCTCTTCGACTAAGTTCCAAAGTTACCTTAGACACTCAGCTACACTACTCTAATTGCTTATACTGGCCTGCTAAATTGTATCGTTAATGATTTCCACTATCGAAACTTCCATGTCATTTCCGCATAAAAAACAATTTTATCCATCAAGCTATCACGTATGTGATCTAAAATGATTAAACACCCTACGCCGGGTGAGGTGGACATTAACTGCACCTGAAGAACATTCATAAACAATTCGTGAAACAAAAAAAGTCTGTAGAGCTTCCCGGGAGTATAGATCCTTCATATGACTGGAACATTCTACGTTCCATTATCGTAATGACGTTCATGATTATTTGAGCAATAGCTACTGGACTGGAAGTACAGGAAATGGATATAACTGTTAAAAATGGACACATATTTACGTCAAAAGCAGGGATTTCAAAATTAGCAACAACCATAGCACAGGATGTGACAAGAGTTTGATTACAGTGTGAATATTTGCGTTCTTACTCATGGAAATTTATTGTTCCTTCACACTGGCCGTGTGTAGGCTAAAGTATGGAAAGATAGAGTCAGACTGAAAAATTCAATGCCATAGCCGGGATTTGAACCACGGATCTTCTGGTTGCCGTCCAGCTGCTCTAACCATTGATCTACTACGGTCAACGTGCCGACATGATATTAAATTATCCAACTGACTCGTGTTTTTCCCGGTAAACCACTTAGGAGTTCTCATAAACACATGAGACAGTTACCTTAATAGCGACTTGCTATGCTTTAAGTACTTTAAGGCCCGGGCTTTATAGTTAACCACTATTTGGTCAATTAATCTTTGCATATCACGGCCAATGTGAAAGAAAAATTAATTTACATTAATTGACCTAGTAGTGGTTAACTATAAAGCCCGGGCCTTAAAGTACTTACACGTTGTAAGTCGCCATTAAGGTAGTTTTCTCATATGTTTGTGAGAACTCCTAGTGGTTTACCGGCAAAAACACGAGTCAGTTGGAGAATTTAATGTCATGTCGTCACGTTGGCCACAGTAGCTCAGTGGTTAGAGCGGCTGGACGGCAACCAGAAGATTCATGTTTCAAATCCCGGCTATGGCATTGAATTTCTCAGTCTGACTCTTTCTTACTCATGGTTCTCTAATTAACTGAGGATAACTTTAATGTGGCCCTTTAAGTGATATAATATTAAGTCGCTATGTATGATAATGTAGTCATTGTTATTATGGTAGATATTCCTTGCTAGCTCTTGCAGTAGCAAAATTCAAATAGATGTTTCAATCAATGAGGTAGCCGAATTTCATTCAATTTCATCAGACTCTGTATTTCACGGCATCTTGAACTTATCTAGCTCTAATAACGATGAACTTGAATAGAAATGTAGTTTATTGTCTTTGAATTAAAACAAAGGAAGAGCTTATCATTTTACCAAGACAGAAGTACAAGTATGAGACTTACGTCTGGCAGGACCAAACATGGAACTGTGTGTGACTCTGTAAGGGCGTTCATATCCAAGCTGTCTGCATACAACGCTGGCCTCTCGTAGATCCCATTCGTCATCGCAGACGCTGCCCCATTTGCCCATATGAAATATCTCCACATTTCCTGAAAAAATAAACACATGTTTCTTATTATAGACTAGCTGCATAAAACACCTATAATTTCAGAATACTTGCAGGGAACTATTGTCTTAATTAGCGGTTCAGGTTTCAAAGCAGAAGTAAGTTCTTGGAAACATTATATTCTAGCATAACTGAGGTATATTTAAGAAAAAAATACAAGTTTAAGAAATAACCTGAGCTCGAAAGCTTTGAACTGTAAGAAAATATACGAGAATAGTTCAATAGACTATTGTTTAACCTTCTGATTGCACGTGCATTCTCTTAACATGCACAAGAATCTCATGTTTGCTCCTGTAATTCCCAATTGATCCATATCAGTAGTTGATTTAGAAGTATTTACTGAGATGTGCTTCTACATCGCCTTTAATGTTTCACCAAGTCAAATCCTTTTAAGGAGCATTAAACTATTAATTTTTTGTCGATTTAATTATAAAATGCTTCAGAAATGTACGAGGAACTCAGAAGAACTTCAGATGAATATCTGAAGTCCAGTCTAAAGAATCATTAATGGTGTTGTGCTAACTGTGAACTGTGGAGAGGAGAAACATTACTGAAGCTATTATTACTGCTACAGAACCGCACAGAGAGAATGTTAGGAATTTAATTAAACACTGGAAACTGCATTATGACAATGCTAATTCTCATATTACTCAGGTATTTGTAATTATCGAGTCCACAAATATAGGCCCCTTCACAGTTTGTAACTAGTCCTATGTGATTGTTTCTTCTCACAAGGGCCAAAAGGTAGCTTGAGAGATATCGGTTTGATGGCGAAATCCGAGCTGTAGATATTTTAGAGTCACATCCAGAGCAGCTCTCAAAGAATGCTGTTCTACACATCACCCTAAAGTGGCAATAAACGTTGGAAGGATACGTTGTATCGGGTGTGGAATGCTTTGAAGGGTACAAAAGTTGGACTGTAAAATGGCTGATAAAATCAGTGACACTCTTAATTAAACAGCCGTTGCACTTAAAATATAAATAACCCTTTATAAAACAGTGACCTGGTCTTTTCTGTGTAAAACTTTATTATTTTGTATCACAAAAGATATTTAAATTATTTATTTAAGTTCAAGAAGATAAAAACTTTGTAATACAAGAAAAGGTCAATATATATAATATATAACTTTATTATTTTGTATTACAAGGGGTATTTAAATTATTATATTAAGTTCAAAAGGATGAAACCTTTGTAATACAAGAAAACGTCAATATAATAATACAAAATACGTGTAGTTCAGAAAAGAAAACTTTGTTTAAAGAACAGTGCTGCAAATCGGTCTTCAAAGTGCACTTGTGGGATTTCAGTCTAGTGGAAAAGTATCTGAAACAGAATAATGACTAACGAAATTACCCTACCTGTGTGACAATAGGCATACTATGCCATTGATATAATCAGACCTATTCGTATCATCTTGAAAAATATAGTTAAAGTGACCTTTTATATTGTAATGCTGAATGTTAAAATGATGTTGAATGTGAGAAAGCGACTTTAATAGGATGTATGCTGTTCCTTCTCGATTGATTAATTCATTGAATCCCCAACTCTACATGTTCAAGACTGGATATCAGCCTTGTTGAACAATGTCATTTGTACAACGAGATCTAACTGCAATAAAGAATCGGACTTCTAAAAAAATTTGACGGTCCTAAATGCCAATGCCATTCTATGAGTAAGAATACGCCTACTGAAATGTCTCATTTATTTTAGTGGGAAACGTAAATCATAACAACATGGTATATTTTAGAGTCTGGTAGTTCGATACACCTGCTTATTATCTTCCTACAATTACATCTAAGAATACATTGGCCTATAAATATCGCCTCATTAAAGCTAAAATGTTATGTGAAATTTTGAGTTTAAATTATTACCGGCAGTAATTCACAGAAAACAGCTGTTTTAGTACCTCACTCTGATCTGTATGCTTCTACTACATTAACAGTAGTATGGAAAGTATTGCATTCCACCGAAAAGAAACTTATACCGAGATTTCAGTAAAATATATGTTTTGAGAACTACTGAGGTACGTATGTGTAAGTATGTATGTCCGTGTCGTTCGTGTGCGCGCGTACCTGTGTGTACTATATTTCATAAGTCAGATAGTCTCTTAACGCAAGGTCTGCTAAATACCAGACTTAGTACTTGGACTATTCTAATTAGGTGCAGAGGTTCTACTACCATTAGTCCTGGACCCGTAGGACCAAGGACCCGGGCCTCCTTCTACCCGAGAGCGATAGAAAACTCCGGGAGTCTTTCCATGGGGCAATACCTCGAGTCTACAAAAGCCCCCCCCCCCCCCAAATCGACTACAACGTCAAGACAGGATGGAAGTGGATACGCCACTTACGCTCGTCAAACCCGCAGGGAAGACTACCGAAAACCTCGGTGGGGCCGCCTGGTGATCTAGCACACCTTCTAGCTATGCTGGCTAGTACCCGGGACTTATGAGGCAACCCTCTACCCCCTCCGGGCGGCCGAATTCTGGCCGGAGGTTCCCAATTCCCCGTGGATGTCGGGAACACACTGTGCCCTCGAGTCCAACCCAATCCGAACAACTCCCCGACGGGAGGGGCTCGGCAGTTCGGCCCGAGGTTCCTCTAGTAACGTCAGAGGTACCACGAGTGCTAAGGGTCCGCAGCGCCAGCACCACGGCAACTGAAGGGGACGGATCCCCTATTTGGACTTGAGTCCAGTTGAGTCCAGAGGTTCTACTCCCATTAGCCTTGAACCCGTAGGAACAAGACCCGGGCCTCTTTCAACCAGGGAGTATCCGAGCTGTCCCAAAGGGCGCTCGGCATTCTCCATGGGGCTTTCCGTAGGGCAAGACCTAGTTACCTAACAAGCCCCCCCATCTGGTCCTAGGGACACAAGACGGGATGGAAGTGGATACGCCACTTACGCGCGTCAACACTCAAGGTGAAGACTACCGATATGACCTCGGTGGGGCCGCCTGGTGATCTAGCACACCTTCTACTAGCTGAGCAGGCTACTACCCGGAAACTTAATGGCTTCCCTCAACCCCGTCCGAAGACGTACCCAATCTCCCACGGGTATCGGGAACACACTGCCCCCTCGAAGCCATCCCAATCCGAACAACCCCCGAAGGAGGGGCTCGGCTGTTCGACCCGAGGTTCCTCTAGTAACGTCAGAGGTACCACGAGTGCTAAGGGTCCGCAGCGCCCGCACTTTGGCAGCTGAAAGGGACGGATCCCTTCCCCTACGGGACCCCTATTTGGACTGAAGGGACTGAACTACGCTAACGAGGGGATTCGGTACGGAGGTCCAAACTTGGCCTATTGTAACTTTACCCCCAAATAAGGCACTGCCGGGGAGGAAGGATGAGACGTAAGGAGACAGGGGTCGGACGGCCCCAAAAAGCTACGACAATGCATACCGTAGGGTTCCTACAACTGACCACTTGGAAACTCCGACATAACACCACCGTGTTCCTGAAAGGACCCACCAGGCCAACCCGGAGATCGGAGATCGAGGAGGAAGTTTTCCAAGAGCATATTATCCTGCCATACAGGAGTGAAATAAAATTTGAAATTTGGGGGATATAATTAGACCACCCAGCATTCAGCATTCGACTAGCGACTCGGGAGACCCCCCTCAAAAAAAAAAAAAAAAAAAAAAAAAAAAAAAAAAAAAAAAAAAAAAAAAACATGTGTCAGGTAGGCCGGTCACGGGTGTCGAACCTGAACTTCCCGAAGGCGGGCCTCAGACGAAACCGCCAGTGCCATCACGCTCGGTGACTTGGTATTTAAGTTTAGTATTTTTCAAAGTTGCAACGAAGATTACCAAGTAATTTCCCCCATTGCAGAGTACCCCTCTTGAAATTTGCACACAAGTGTTACAAGATTTAGATTATATACCACATATTTAAGTTATGTATATGAAAAATAAGACGTATTTTTTTAACTTTGAAGTAACACTTCTAGTCTGCAGCACGTTGTGAAGCCAGTCGAAAGATGTGGCTTCTGTTCAAGTTGGGATGTACTTTGAAATAAATTATATGATGCTGAATAAGAAGACTTGGAAATTCCAAAGGCGCAATCAATTTAGAAATTATTAATTTCTGTCTCCCAACCGGTGCATGAAGAATCTCACCTCAGGGCGCTGGCTTGGATTGATGTCTTTTTGTATATTAAGCTGATTTTTTGTAATAGAATTATTACATCTTTCCTCTTTTTATATTGTAAATTTAACTCTCGATCTTTGTTACAAAATAATGCAACATAAATTACATTACAATCACTCAAACTCATTCACATTATCAAATTACTCGCAGCATTTCACAAGTGTATATCTTCTATGACGATCAAGCTTCTTGTGAATACGTCCCTCTATGAAGATTATTGATTTTTCTTCCCATACCAACCGCACGTTTCTTTATATTCAAGTCACTCATAGCCACCTATATACATATCTTGTTTACATTTTTTGCAACTTCACTTCCCATACTTAATATAAACATTATAATATTTTCAAAAATTCTTTAAATATTTTTAAACTTTAAATATTATGAAATAAATAAACAACATTGATTACTTTCTGGGTCAAATTAAAAACAACTATTGCAGCATTGTTTGACTAGCCTGTGAAGTCTCCTATCGTCCATTATGTTATATGGGTAACATACTAGCCTTTGTTTCCGCAGTCGCGGGTTCAAAGATGACGAAGGAAGGTGAACTTTTTTGGACTTAAACATCCTTATCATGACTTCCTTTGTAAATGAGGTAAAGCCGGTGGTCCCGTGTCGTGGATTTACGACACGTGAAAGACCTCAAGCCTGATAAAGAGGTCTCTTAGCAAAATTAAACGTCTTTCAACTCTAAAATGTAATAGAATACTGATAACCACAGCAGTTAAAAAGGTTTATAAATACAACTCACTTTTAATTTCTTCTCTTGGAAGAAATTTTGTATAATTTTTCTATAAATGGGAAATGTTAGGGGAAAGACAAAATGTAGGAACTAAATCTACTTCATTACAAAATATACTTCAAACAACCTGTTGTGGTATTTCATTAAAATACATGTTTTGTTACCACCTAATAACCACCACCAAAGTATTTTAAAAAAACGTGCCCTATTTATTTGTTGCGCGTGTAAGCAAATGAATAGTCAGTTAAAAAACAAATTTGATTTTAAATTCAGCTCTTCCAAGGATGAAACACAAAGATCGCTCCTCCGCAGATTAGCGTTTTTACAGGAATATTTTAATTTTCTCAAAAAATGCTAATAATTTTGATTTAAATAGCGTATGCTTAATACATTTTAAGGAAAGTGAAATGTATTTCTTGAATTCTTTAAGAATAGCCTCTAAAGTCCTCTTCATTCTGTATAACATTTACATAATTGGTCAACCTTAATGTGAAAATGAAGTGGGTCAACCTTAAGAGATATACAAAATCTTACTACATACAAACGTAGATCTGTTTAAAACACAGATACGTATTTGAATTAAACATTTCCCTATTATTCGTTTAAGTTTCAAAATACTTATTCTTTTCTCAAATTGAAAGTCATTGGATTTGATAACGATATGCAGGGGATTCGGCACTGTGACCAGTCGATCTATTGTACCTATGCCCCCAAGTAGAGCACGCCCGGAAGGAAGGATGAGGCGAGAGGAGACAGACTGCGCGGAACTCAAGGAGCCAGACAGTGCAGCGGGCCGGATCGCTAGTATTTATCAGTTGTGAAGTCATAATTCGTTCATAACTCCTAATACGTTCTACCTACAAAGGAATAAGAAATACTATAGCTTCTGCAAATGTTTACCCCGACCAGCATGAAGTATACAGATAGAGAATAAGCGCTTGAAAGAATAATTTTACAAGAATGAGTAGAGACAATCATATGAATGCTGATGATGTTATGGGAAGAAGAATTTCAAAGCTAGCATAGCGAGCGACCTTCATTTAAACATCTGACTTCGATTAGATTTTCTCTATCCTATTTTTATCCAAAAAAAGTGTAATGAAATAATTTCACCAAAGATTTACCTCAGTGTGGCATGAAGGCCTGCTTTACTACCTCGTTTATTTTAATATCCCTTCATATTCAATACACCTTATAGACAATTACCTTTACAATCGATCCTTCGTCGTATCCAAGAACAAAATTCTCTACTAAACCTACACCATTAACGTAGGTGTACTTAAGGCAATGTTCTGGGCTACCTGCTATTCTTCACATACATGAACACCGTCCCAACAAACCTATACTTCTTTGCAGACGATACTGCAATAACAGCTGCATTGAAACACAAAATTGCTGCAGTACAGTGAGCCCAGTAATATGCTGACATGCCTTCCGCTTGGTTCACAGTCTGACGAAAATTAATGGATGTTCCAAATTTTTGTCTGGCTGGTGCAGAAGTCCCGTGGTCTTCAGAAGTAATCTATCTTGGAGTGACTTTGAATGTGCGTCTAAATTGGAAGGTCTATATTCAAACATTGGTAAATAGAGTGAGCAGAAAGATAGCAATTTTTTTTTTAATTTAATTTACGTCCTACAACGTTAAGTCATATCGGACGGTGAATGAACTGGGTGAAATGATGCTCAAATGAATCCAGGGTCAGGTCGGTGGAGCTTAGAGTTACCCGACATTCGTCTTGAAGGATAAGGGAAAACCCCGGAAAAACCCTTATCCAGGTAACTCGCCTTGACCGAGATTCGAACTCGGGACCTCTTGAACGTGAGGCAGACACGCTACCATCTACGCTACTGAGGCGGGCCAAGATAGCAATGCTGTACTCCCTGTACAACAAAAAATCTTCAGTGACACTACAGTCTGATTTTTAAAAGAAAATACGTGAAGGTCATCTGTTTCTCCACGTGGGGTGATGCAATGTTGCCCAACAGGAGACAGGAAGTAATGCAGATCCCCTTTCTTTATCCTCTCAACACGCGAAATATAAACAAGGATTTGTTTGGTCTGAGTACGTGATTCACCAGTGTAACCAATCTGGCAGCCTTTGTTTACGTTTCCATAGCAACGATCTTACCCTCTTACCCTTCACGTTACTTGCTTGATGACCTTCACGTATCTTCTTTTAAAAATCAGAATTTAAGAAACAAGCTTCTTCTCTATAGGCAAGTGCTGAGGCTTGCCAAGTCTGGGGAATGGTAGCTAAATCCCATCTCTACAAGCTACAAATTCTGCAAAAATAGGTATGTTCGAACAGCAACTTCTGCCTAATGATATGTACCAAATAACTACATTCATTATGAATTCTCCATCACTAAACTAACAGACTACATCCTACACCTGACACACAGTTTCTATCGTAAACTACCTACTAGCTTCAATCGCTTATCCATGGCCTCGGGAAGTATGACTTTGATCCTGGGGAAACCTAAAAGTGCCCTCTTGTATTAGGCCCACCTTAAAATTAGGATATATGCAAACTTAGAGGAGAAAACCATAACCGCAAATGTGCCATCCGCTAACCGCCGCCATTTAAAAGCCATGCGTTAACCAGTAAGGGACAATGTTCGGTATGGCTATAGACAAAGGCTTTTTCTACCTTCAACGGCCCCTGAGCTGATTAGATCTTCTCTGTCACACTTGTAGCTAAAACAAAATGTGTAATGAAATAATTTTACCAAAGACTGATATCGAAAAGTAATACAGAATACATGACAATATAACACTTCATAAACTGTTTCTATTATTTTTTCGTACAACAGCTGCACTTTATTCGGTCAAAAAGTGAAATCAGACTCGAAACAATTTGTTTTGGAACATCTCTTTAACAGTAGAAATATGGAACCATTAATACATAGTAACGTGGTCGGGTGTGGCCTTGGAGTATTATTTAAATTAGTCTTCGTGTATCACCTGAATAAATTACACGATGGCATGTAAACAGTACCTACATCGACCTTGTTTTTGCACGCATCTCTACAATTCTGTGATGGGAATCCTGCCTGACCATGACTAGGAGTTTGCGACGCATGTGCTGCTGATGCATATCTCAAAAGGCAATGCATCACATATATGCACAGGCTTAAAGCTTAGCGTAATAAATCATTCAGCATTTGCAATTAGCAGCAGACAGCGATAAGAAACAGAGTACAACTCAAAGGGCGCATCGTGGCATACTTACTCTAAGTACAACTGAAAACTTACATTAAGCAAATGTTAAATTTAGCATTTTTATATTATGATTTAGTTTTGACTGCGAAACGAACATATTTGTAGTAGAAATAAATTTAACTGTCAATTTTACATTTACTTAAACATAATACATTGTAACTCCTTTACGGATATTTTCATCTTAAACATGGTATACTATTTTTAATATCAGGATGTCTGTCCCACCTAAATTTGATGAGCAAATTTCATTTCGAAAATTTCTTCCCTGTCCTTTTACTACTGTAATTGCATGATTTGGTTGCCAAGTAAATAAAATCAGTCAAAAGGATGAGATACTGCATGAACAGAACTAATATTGGAATTTATAACTATATTTTCAATTTTTTACCTTCTTTTTTTATATTTTGAGACTTTGAGAAATGACGTTTTCTGTAGCTTCATTTAAATCTGTACAACTTAAAGAACTTTACAGGAATTTATTAGTAGTAATTTTCAACTATTGAACTAAAACCCTGAGGTAAAACTGCGGTGATATATAATTCTCCAGAAATACAACATAAATATATTTTATTTATACTAAGCCTATTACAATGTTTATATGACTTGGAGCTAACACAGCTTGTATCCACAAAGTATTTATTACAAATTTTTCTTAGTTATTATACTTCCTGTTACTGTTCTTAGATTTAGCTTCCTGTTATTTTATATTTAGTATACAAATTTCACATTCTAATTTATAGAACATACATATTTACAATCTTACTTTATATGGTGAATACTCATATATTATAAATAATCTACGCTAAACAAACCTAACATTTAGAAAACTAGAGCTTTTCCCTCATCATCAGTCATTCCCATCGAAATAGCGTCTTCATTTGCATATTCGAAAAATTTGATATATGTGTTCATTCTATTCAGTCTTCCGTAAACTATTCTTAAAAATGCCTACCGTATTTAATTCACATTAGTCTAAATAAATGTTTCTAAAAATGCTTTTACTGCAAATCTTCTTATGGGTACAATGAGATTTGCAGAGTATAGCAGGATTATATGATATTCTCAAATATTTTTAGAGCTGATCCTATGTACTGTCTGAAATTACATTCTCTTTACACAGCCAAGAGATAAAAGAAGATGGCTGGCCCCGTAGCTCAGTCAGTAGAGCACCTGCCTGTCGTGCTAGGGCTCCCGGGTTCAGTTCCCGGCGGTGGGGGTGGGGGTTTTTCTCCGACCAAGACAATTTATCATCTGCACCAGAGTCTGGAAGTATAAATGAGAGTGCGAATGTGTGCGTGATCTAATGATTAAAACCAACCAACGAATACGAGTTAACACCTTCAATATGTTCCAAAGGAGAACGGCCGCCGATA
>CM060949.1:132329907-132372407 GCA_030765055.1 Mantis religiosa | reverse complement strand
CGGGGCTATATTCAGCTGTATATGTCTTAGAATTAATTAATAAATAATACAAATTAGCTATGGTGTTTAAATAAAACGTTTGTCAATGTTCTTTATGGTATTTGATATATAATTACCTGCTCTTATAATGGTGCTTTCGGTTTCTGTACATTTGTACACTGTTATTTTCAGATCAGTAAAATAGTGTCAAGTCGACAACAAAGTTCATTTCCGACACCTTCTGATTTTTGGGTTAGTAGAGATGCCAAAGCCACAGAAGCTGTTTGGCCGAGCAGCAAACCCATTGATACAAACTGAATGTATAAAGGTATAGAACATCAGTATATTATCTTAGTAACACACTCCCTTTGCATTTAGATCACTCTGTTCACGAACTACTTACAGAATGACATAATAGTGAGATCACACTGTATTCTAACTGTTGCTTCGTCGAGTAGACCTCGCCCAATACGTCACATACATGCTTATCTTGGGAAAGGTCACGTTAGTAAGCTAATGCTCTCCCGGGTTACGTTTCAGAAACCGCCGTGAGTATTTTTGAGCACGCCTAAGGCTTAAGTGAACTAGGAGGACAAGGTCTTCCACTTCTGAACGAGAGAAAGCAACTTACAGAATCTGATTTATTAATCGGAAATATCTTCTCCCTAGAGTGAGCCAAACTCCTTTTACGTCACGCCCTCGCATGACCTGTTTCTTAACTTTCAGCAGGTACAGGGTAAACTATAATGTATCATCTGGCACTGATCTGTAATTGTTTGGAAACAAACTTTTGTAACAATGCTTACCATCGCTACTGCTTAACTACGTAAGGAAGAGAAAATATCACCAAAAATTCGGAAATGAATGCGTGACTGTGAATAGTATAATTCAGAAACAAAAAATTCATCATACCAAACTTTGTACATTAGTCCAACATTTGATAAATACTGTACAACCTCGTTTACCAGGATCAACTGGCACCAGGGTCGATCCGAGTTAAAGAAAATCCGGGTTATCCAGAGAATGACGGAAAACGATAAAAAAGTCACCATTTTAATGGAGTTTAGAAATTACTATTAGTACACTTTCACCTGAACACACACACTTCAAGAGGTCCCGAGTTCGAATCTGGCAGGGTGAGTTACCTGGATAAGTTTTTTCCGGGGTTTTCCCTTATCCTTAAAAACGAATTTCGGGTACTTCTAAGCTCCGTGAATCCTGGACTCATTTGAGCGTCGTTTCACCAATTTCATTCATCGTCCGATATGACTTAACGTTGGAAGACGTAAATTGCAAAAAAAAAAAAAAAAAAAAAAAAATAAATAAATAAATAAATAAATAAATAAATAAACCTCTATGTTCTGCAATAGACTATGTATTTGTACTGTAGGTACACCATATAGCTACAAAATAGTTGGTAGTAATAAAGGAAGTGATCTTCTGCTGTCTCAGTTTAGTGTATTGCTCACGAGCAGCGTGATTTCGCATCCGCTTTAACGTTAGAACTTCATTTGACAATGTTTCGGCTTGACTCTCGAAATGTTACATCAATTTCTCTATGTTCGAGACCTTCTTGGGAAACAAGCCAGGTAAAAAGACGATTATAAATCGACGTTTCGAGAGTGTACATTGCTCCCATCATCAGGATATTTTAAGAAATGGTATAACCACAAAATGTATAATTGGATATAACACAGTTCATATTGTTGATATTTCTATTATATCCACTTATACATTTTGTAGTTATAACATTTATTTGGTTTCTTACGACACGCCTGAAAGTAAGCGTCAATCAATGGAATGGAGACACATCTCATCCCCAGCAAAGGTTAAGCCGAAACAAATCTTGAAACCTCGAAAAATTATGTGCACAGTGTTCTGGGACAGGAAAGGCATCTTACTCATTGATTTCTTACCACGTGGTCCAACAATGAAAACAGATGTTTATTGCGAGACACTTTGGAAATTGCGCCACGCAATACAGAATAAGCGCCGAGGAATGCTGTCAAAAGATGTTTTGTTTCTTCACGACAACGGACGACCACAGACTGCAAATGCGACGAAAAACATCCTACAGGGATTTGGCTGGGACGTTTTTGACCACCCTCCGTACAGCACTGACCTCGCTCCTAGCGACTTTCATCTGTTTTTGCATCTGAAATCTTTCCTTGGCGGTCAGCACTTCAATAATGTCGAAGAGCTGAAAGAAAATGTCTCCAACTGGTTGAAGACACAGGCGGCAAACTTCTATGAAGAAGGTATATAAGAACTTGTGCCTCGCTGTGACAAATGCCTGCAAAATTTTGGCAGTTATGTGGAAAAGTAGTTTAAGAGTTGTAGAATTTTGTGCAATAAATAATTTTTCTGTATCTGTACACAATTTAGTTTTATTACCAGACGGAACTTACTTTCTGGAGTACCTCGTATATATACGGCTAGTGTGAAGAAATGATTAATTTCCACCAATTAACCTTTAGGTTTTTAAAATGCTTGGTCATCAGCAATGGTTTATTTCTCGTGGTGTCATCCAAAGAGTGTATAACTTCAAAACCAGAGTATAGTGACCCATTGTTTTTAAGCTTTCACAATTGTTTCACTGCTGTAGTGCCTTTGTAACCATAATTATTTATTATTTTATGGACGCTCTTTAGCAGCGTCCCATTCTATATTGGACCTGAATGACCCCTTTTGCTCATAAGCCTCCTTATCATGCTTGAGGCTCTTTAACATGCTGTAAATCTTCGAAAAGGGACTACAGGTTTTATTCCTCTTCCGAAGAAAGCCGAAAAATTCCATCGCTCTCGGCCAGGTTTGAACTTACGATCTCGTAAAGCCAAAGGCAAGCATGTTTCCACGGAGGAGGGCTTTCTAACTACATTGAAATGCCATGAAACTGGTTGAGTAACCGATTATCCCCATTAACACAAAGTAAGTAGAAAATAATTTGTAAAATATATATAAATGAACGTCAATATTAGAGAAAGTCACGATAACTTGAGACTAAAACTTTAGGTAATATACGGCTGCATGTGAGATATATTGATTGACAGCTACTTCAAATACCTAAATGTTACTTTCGTGTAAGTTTTTCTTGATACGTCTGTGAGAAACCTGGCTGCCGTCACTCTGTGCCTTGAACTCTCAACTCTGTTCCAACCTGCTTCACCAACTAGAGAATAAAACTTTTCTGAATAAAGTTAGATTAGCTTCTTTGAGATGCAGTCTCTTTTATCAAGAGATAGTTTCAATCTAATATAGGGATGCCGTCGTGCTGGAACAACAGAATGCGGCAAAATTCTATGTTGTGCAAGATGCAAGTTGCAGGAATCGGATATCCAACGTGTCGGAAATCCACTACTTAATCTTGCAATCAGTTTTCACAATTTCCGTTCTAACCACTGCTACCAACTTCAGCGCTACTTACATTGTTTACATAGCTTTTTTTTACTGTAAATAGAGGGAGTGCTGCATCGATATCAAGATTTCTCCAGAAATACATGTTTTAATCCCTCCTGAATCCAATGTGATCATTTTTAGAAAAATATTCGTGTGCCTGCCTCTCTCTATCCGTTATATTTGCTGTCTTCGTGAACAATGCAGCTCTAAAACGAAAAATCGATTGAATAAGAAACTTGGTATGTATTATAAATTCTGGAACTTCCAAGGATGTGATGTAAAAATTATGAAGAGAGTTTCCCTACCCCAAACTACCTTTATATAGCATTTTATTACTTTTCTCTCTCAAAAATACCTCTTTGGATATTGGTCAAAATTATATTTAAATTATTTTTATGACAAATTGCATGTATTTTATGGGAACAGCGTTAAATTCCTCTTTATTCTGAACCACTTTCATATAATTTATAGCAAAGTCGACAAGTTGTAATATATTGACAGAATCTTGCTACAAACAAAACATGTACACGTAGATTTCGTCGAAGCATAGAATTTAAGTCAAAATTTGTTGTGGCATTAGCCATTTCTAAAATTTTCTTAGTTACTGATTTAAATTTTCAGATACTTCACCTATTGAAAGCCCGCCTCGGTAGCGTAGATAGTAGCGTGTCTGCCTCACGTTCAAGAGGTCCCGAGTTCGAATCTCGGTCAGGGTGAATTACCTGGTTAAGGTTTTTTCCAGGGTTTCCCTTATCCTGAAAGACAAATGTCGGGTAACTCTAAGCTCAATGGACCCTGGGCTCATTTGAGTATCATTTCACCCATTCTATTCATCGTCCCATATGACTTAACGTTGGAGGACGTAAATTAAAAAAAAACTATCGAAAATTGATATTCTTTTTACTTTCTTTAAAATGTATACGATTTTCATTCCACTCAAAATAAATTGCTATAATTAGGTTTAAGATTTTGGAGGCCAAGGAAAATTTTAATACACTGTCCGCTAGACCTACTGTACCAAAGTCCACTGGGAGGAAGGGATAGACAGTAGATCTTATAACTGCCACAGCGAGGTGAGGGTCCCTGACGTTTCCAATTTGAAATGAGCACCTGTACAATAACTGCCTTTGAAATTCATTTGGACAAAATATTAAACTTATCCTACAAAATACAGATATTGCATCATCTACCTAATAAACTCGGTTATTAATATCACACTAGTTTATTGAAGTATAGCAGAAAAGAAAGCTATTTTGAAAATATTTGTTTGATAGAAAATATTATATAAAATATTACTTATTTAGGCTCATTGTATGTTGTTTATTCGGTGGAATAAACAATATAGGAAGTACGATGTATGTAGGCCCCCTCCCGAAGGTTTCGTCATTGAGTACTAAATTGTAGTGCTGAATTTATCACTAAATTATGTTTTTTTGTGATTTTACGTCCTCCAACGTTAAGTCATATCGGACGGTGAATGACTTGGGTGAAATGATGCTCAAATGAGTCCAGGGTTCATGGAACTCAGAGTTACTCGACATTCGTCTTTCAGGATAAGGGAAAACCCTGGAAAAAACTTATCCAGGTAACTCAGACTGACCGAAATTCGAACTCGTGACCTTTTGAACTTGACGCAGACAAGCTAGCATCTACGCTACCGAGGCGGGCTAGAAGTGTGAGAACCTTACACTGTCCGCATTTGATGTTTTTAGTAAAGCTTCAACAAAAATATCACGGGATATATGAAACTGGTTGTCTTTAATGGAGCAAACAACAGGTGGATCAGTTTCATTATTAACGTGGTCCATAACTGTAGAAATCAATAAGATACAGTGTGTCCACATTTATATTCTAACTTATTCGGATTATACAGCTTGGTTCCAGAAGGAGCAGAAGCAGAAATCCAAAACTTGATGTGGTAATGCCTTAGTGCGCAAAGTAGCTGCAACAATGGATTGTTTCTAAAATAAAGATTCCAGATGAGTGTGTACAGATTGTGGGGTGCTGGGACCGGCGACTGCGTCAGTTTTATACGTCAGCTGCGTATATTAATATGTTGCGTCTCTAAACGATTTCAATTAACCATTTCTACGTACACAAGGTAAAAATGATACAAGAAATCAAAGCGAGAAGTTTCAGCAATCCCCATAGTGATCGCATAAATGAGGAGACCTTCTCGTCATGGTGATGTTTTCAAATCAGACTGCACTTCACATTTTAGGGAAAGTAAATCACTGCAGCGTTTGAATTTGTAGCACATCCATGCATGCATAGAACAAGTGCATGACAGTTCAAAAGTAAAGTATATAGTCTTCTAGAGTATCAAAGTATTAGCCATTTCTTTCTAAGAATGTGTCACTAGTAACAGTTACTTGAGTATGTTGGAAGCCTTTGCAATGCCACAGATAGTGCCACTAATAATTTTTCAGCAGGCTAGTAACCCACCCTAAAGAGCCCTACACTCCAATGGTTTTAAGTTACTCACTCCCAAGTCGTTGGATCACCATGATGGTGCAGTTTTGGGGGTATTTCAAAGACAGAGGACTATACACTGCAATGCTGACTAAGCTGGACTTTATACTTTCTTCACAGAGCACTTCATGTGCAACACATGGCATGAGATCGACTACAGGTTATACATTCTTTGCACTACCTGAAGCCCCAGGTGCAAGTGCACTGAACTGCATTTTGTGAGTTATGCTGAAAGCTGGATGAGCTCATTACAATTTCTATATATAATAATTATTGTATACAAATTTCCCTTTGAGCCATATTTATTTAAAAGTTGGAATCTTATTTTAAACACCCTATATATTATTTCCACTCTGTAATGCAGGTGGTTGCTTAAAAAATTTCTACCATCGAGATAAATATCAAATTTTACAATTAATTTTGACGACTAAAAATAAAATTGAGTGCTTTTACGTAAGTTTTGTAATTAATTCTTAAAAGTGTCAATTTTTTCTCTATTTACTACGTGCTTATTTACATTTCACCCAAAAATACGATACAAATATTTCACCGGAATAAAATATTTCGAGACTTTCTGAATCCCGTCCCCGCGGACAATACTTTATAAAAAGGCCATTTGCATGGGTTTGCGTGTATGTACGTGCATCTGTCTGAAAAACAGTGTAATTAAAAATGAAGGTCCCCATTTTGTGGATAAAAGCACATACTCAATGGTTTACTTCGGCGTTTTCGAAGGATGGGACACAACCTTTTCTTTTAACCCGCGAGTGGTCGCGTGGGCTGCATATGTAGCCCAGCCATTTTGTTTTTACAAGTGCGCATCTCTTTCTGTTTTTATGGTGCTGGGGGTTTTGGTGGCTTCTTGACGCAATGTGTTCTAAACGAATAGTTGGTTATAATACATTTTAGCGAGACAATACTTTTGTTATTTGTGATTAAACTCAGTTGCGCACAGCTGGACTACATATGTAGCCCACGTGACCACTAATGTAACAGTTTTTGAAATATCTACTAAGAGAAAGGTCACATTAGTGCGATCAATGTCATGTGTATTTTTCTGTGAATCAGAAGTATAAGAAAATCAAATGACGTTTGTTTCTTGAGACAATGTCCTGGGAGCTTATAGAGCCTCGAATAGCAAGAAGAGCAGAACTGAACACGTTCGCAGAACATAAGTAGCACAACTTCACAACAAGGTATGTTGTGCTACTTATGTGGATAAAATAAGGATAAATCTATCAGGAAGAGTTGCAGAATGTGTCAAAGAAAGATTTAAAATAATCATCCCACCTAGGTGTGTACAGGATGTCTACAAAAAGAATTGTAAACCAAATAGTAATTTTGTTCTTGTGTCATATTTTGAGACTATTACTAGACATTCATACATTGATTGTTGGAGAAATGTTAACATATAGTACATTCTGTATCAGATATTGTTGTTTTCTATATTATTAACTTCATTAATATGATTCAGGAATGTAAAGGAGCACTATAGACGGGTTTACCGTGTATTTTACACGACACATGGTATACTTTAATTTAATATCAAATTGTCCTGAAACAGTTCATAAAACTCAATTTGAATGCAAATAAACACTATAAAGAAATAAAGGAATATCCCAGAAGGTCAATAAAACAATTATAAACAATGCATAAGGTAAATTTTAAACGGGCTACATATGTAGCCCACGCGACCACTGACGTCACAAATCATCACGCGACTACTTGAGGTTTAAAAAAAGACAAGAAAAAAGAAATGGAAATCCCTTCATCCTAAACTGTATCTCAACTTGGCAAATTTTCCGAAATGTTTATTTTCTCAAAAATGCTCTAACAACTTTGATTAAATGACCATAGGTAGTTTCATGACAAATCAAATATCTGGGTAACAGCCACAGAAGTCCTCTTCTGATAAATAACTTATGCACGATTGGTGAACTCTAAGAGATACACAAAATCTTACTGCAAAAAAGTATAGTTATTTTCAAAACATACAATTAATGTCTAACGCATTATCAGATATCTCTTGCTATTTGTTTGAATTTTCCAGTGTTATACTTTTCTGTAATGAAAGGTGGTTACTGGTATTTTTATTTCTCGTTAAAAGCCATCACATAGCTGTCAGCTCTTAAAAGATTTAACTGCCACTCAAACCTCTTGCATTCTCTTATTCCCATTGTACCTACCCGTAGTAAAATAAATGTATAAACCTATTACGATTAACTTGTAGTATGTGTAAGAGTAATGTTTGTAAGAATAGTTTGTAAAGGAGTAGAGAAAGTTATGTAATTACAAATAAAATTTTTGCGCTAGTAGCACAAATAAAGCTAGAAAAGGCTACAAAACAGAACTTCGTGGAAATTCGCAAAGAATTACAGATTTAAATTATTTACATTTATAGTGAAAAATAAAAGTACAGTAAAACCTCGTTTTCCCGGATAAGCTGGGACCAGGACCAATCCGTTGTAATATAAATCCGAGTTATCCAGAGAATGACGGAAAAAATGATGAAGAACACGTAAAAATATAATTTTAATGGGGTTTATAAATATCTATCGTCATACTTTTAACTCAAACCACACTGTATGTACTGTAACAGGCTATGCATTTGTACTGTACACAATACAGACATGAGCTAGTCGGTAGTAAAAAAGGTAATAAGTTTATGCTGCCTCAGTTTAGTGCATTGGTTATGTATAGCGCGATCTTGCATCCGCTTTAACATTAGAAGTTCATTTGACAGTGCTTCGGCTTGACTCTCGAAATAAAACATCAATTTTTCTATATTTGTTACTGCTTGTGAGGGAGTAATAGCCACAGCTGGTACATCAACACTGTCTGAATCTGAATACTCTTCAACTTTTATTTTCAGTAACAGTGCAATATTGCATTCCCCTGTACTCGGTTTATAACCTCCATCATTGTCAATGTCTTCTTCATCAACGTCGAAACAGTCATCGATATTTTTAAAAATGTTTATAAAGTCTTCTTCCAACTTACATTTTCATCTTCAATCTTGTTTTCTGCCAAAACAAACACATACAGGCGACAATTTTTTACATGACTTTATCAAGTTTCTCTCTCAACCTGGACCCAAGCAGGTTGGGTGAGAGCAGTGAATTTGCCCGCTAGCTAGAAGATTCGAGTAATGTGCCTACTGTAGCATATCATTTGTAAAACAAATCTTCATTTGCAATGTTAAACATAATTTTGGTTTTCAAAACTGGCCCAGGTTATCCGGACGTCCGGGTTAACGAGGTTTTACTGTACGTTTTTAAGTTGTGAAATATTTTTCACATTCATTTTTAATAGCAAAATGAAATAAAGTAAAAACGAACGCGGCTCTGTTTGCGATTTTTTCGTCACTTTTTGAGTTTGATGAATACGGGTGCACAAGGTTCCTTTAGTTTTGGTATTGTAACTTGATAAGCTTTAAATATTAGTATATGTAATTATTTAAATAGTTAAATTTATTAATGTTTTTAATTTTAAATAACATACTACATGTATACATGTCCTCAATTTGTATTTGGCAAGGATTTCTGAATGGCATCTAGCAGCTGACAGTGACCCGTTGTACAGATGAGGTATGCGCTTCGAGCAAAGCTCACTGGAAAATGTTCGTCGTTGTAATGGGCTGGTAAAGACATATTATGCGTGCTCTTACCAAACATGGACAGGATCCCTGGTGCCATTATAGCGCCATTTTGAGTGACTCAATCCTGGTCCAACCAGTTAAACATCATATTCCAGTAAAAAATTTCATCTGTAGGCCGCAAGTTCTGCTGAACGATTGCAGTGTCCACCAAGAGCTGCGGGTGTTTCCGTCCTCGCATAATGAACAGTTCATTTCTGCACAGATTCCTGAATCATTTGCATGTTAGCAAAGCTAATAAATTATTAGAAGCGTGAGCTGGCAAAGTTTATCGCCTGCTTATGGTAATCCAGATGAATGCTAGACTGGTGATCATCATAAAGCAAAACGAGCAAGTCGTCTATTTAATAGCAAGGTATTAAGCAGGCGTATTCTAAGTTGCGGATATTTGCGTACTGATTCTTTCACTGCTAAAGTAGATGTATCCGCCTGAGCATGGTTTTTTTATAGTCATTATCTCCAATATGTATTTTCTCTTTTTTTCGATGCAGCAATAACTGTATCAGTTTCTACTTAAAACTTCTAGCAACATTATTAATGAAGGGGATATCCTCGCTTAAACATTCTTATAAAGGTATCTCGAATTACAGGTCTGTAAAAGCCGAAACCGCCCGTTTTATCTCGTTACAAACCTTTTAGCTATTGAAAGTTAACCAACCTATTTCAAGCGAATAAACGTTTGATACCGGATGTCACAAATAATTAATTATAAAAATGGTGGTAATGTAGAGAAATAATTGCATAAAATAATTTGTAAATAATGTAGGAAGCCCACATTAAAAGATTTGTCCGCTGAAATAGGTCTTTAGTAATTCATGTTGAAAAAGGCATCAGCCAGGTACTATTCACCCACCACAAAAGGCAAGCGGGGCATGAAAAGGGATAAGGATCAGAACTGTTTATCTGCTCTGTTAGTGGATCTGTTTACTATGAAATGAGTATATGAGAGTACATTACGTTATACAGTCCTCTGCCTTGCCTTCTGGTGATGGACAGACAATCATGAAGGCATTAGCTTAACGGTTCCTGAATTTGATACGTTCAATAAGCTTGGAAGTCACATAGAAATTCTAGGAATTAGAAAGGAAGTGAAAGCTCTCAAACTAGCTAGACCTAGTGTAGAAGTTGTTTAAGATGCAACATATGTAGGGGATTTATAATAAGTTAATACATAGATGAACTGTGGTAGGGGCAGTGAAATGTAGGCGGCACTTAGGTTGCTTACTTGCTGACTGACCCTGGGTCGTTTGTGTGTCATGTAACAGATTTGCCTTTCAGGAAGATTTAAGGGTTAATGAGAGAGAACTTTCCGAGTAAAGTTCCTGCGACTTATCGCAATTGATGCTTCACATCGTAAGTATAGTCATGATTTAATTCTTTGGTCTCACGATCCGCAGCATTGTTTATAAAGAATATTTTAGCTAATACTAGATGTTATCTTTCACATCACGCATACCCTGAGTTATAGCTGTTCCACTGCAGCAGTTGGAGGCCAAGGTTAAGCAGAACGAGATCAAAATTGATGCACCATGAGTGACCGCATCAGAAGTATGATGCAACAAAGAGGGACAGCATCACATGTTAGTCGGTTCTAAAAGAAAGATATCTGAATGCACAAAATCTATTTTCTATGTTAGCATCAATATAATCGTTGTTAATTAAACATCTTAAACCTCAAATAGCCACTTCGTTTTCTCTTCACCTTCTGGTTCCCAATTTGTCGTGGGATAACCTTAGAGACCAATAAATCCCAATGATGAAATAAGGTTATGATTACTACTTTCCTTTCCAATCCTCAATGCATTTCCTCTCCGTTCTCTTCCAGTTCTGCTTCTTATTACCGTTCTCCAACAATTGTGCAGCATGCTTTAATATTTCAGTGTACATATCATCTTCAAAGACAAATTCCAGCTGTAAGGGAATTTAAATTGCGAGATAGGTAATTTTTTATTTTGGAACAAAAGTTAGAGGATACATGGCTGTTATTTTAATTAAAATTCTTATTTTATATGTTTTTGCTTCATAATAACAAGAATTTAAACAAGATGAGAGCAACACTGGTAATTATAACACTTCGCAAATCAAGCTAAATAATTTGTAGTTACATCATTGTGAATCATTTTAATCTATTAACGCTTGTTTGATTAATTATATAAAACAGTGTATACGAATTTATAAACAGCATTTTTTTAAGCTATAGCTAAGATGTAAATTTTAAGATGCGAATACCGTATAATCTTAGTAAATAGGAAAAAGGCAGTACCTAATTTACACGAGGGCTGTTCAATAAAGAATGATCACAATTCTTTTTTGACAACGTACGTTTACTCATCCTTATAATTCTGATGGCTCTTCTCAAAATAGTCTCACCTGAATGCGATGCACTTATCCCAGCGTTTCTGTCAGTCTTCAAAGACATGCTGGAAACCATTTTTTGAGAGATCGCCTCCGCAGCTTTCACCACTGCTTCTGATGATGGATAATTCCTCCCACGAAGGCGTTTCTTCAATCCGGACTATAGGGAGGGTGAGGGATGCACTTCACGTTGAGTTTTGCAAGATATTCAGCAACAACATTGGCAATATGCAGCCGCGCACTATCGTGGTGCAGCGGAAATGTGGTCTTTTGCGCCTGATATGGACTTGCAATGTTTGCAGGACATCCCTGTAGTATTGTCCAGTTACTGATGTGTGTGTGTGTGTGTGTGTGTGTGTGTGTGTGTGTGTGTGTGTGTGCAGATACAACATACTGATAAATCATTCAATGAATATCAAAGAATGAGATGGCCATGAGTTTCCCAGCAAAAGTAACCACTTTTGCTTTTTAGGGGTTGGTGATGGAGATTTCCACACTGAGCTTTGCTGTTTGCTCTCAGGATCAAAATGATGTAGCCAAGTTTCATCAGCAGTAATTACGTTTGAAAGAAACTCTGGATCTTCCTCTAACATCAACTTTAACTGCATGTTACCTCCATTGCAGCGGTAGGCGATACTGAAGATGTCTGAACTTGCCTGGTTCTCACAGGCGGAAACCAGGAGTACCAACAATGACACTACTACAACTTATTTATTTCACATTAAGCTTACAGAATATAATAAGACTGAATTTTAGTGCGAAAAATTATGACCGTAAAAAAATTATGATCATTCTTTATTGAACAGCCCTCGTATTTCAATATATTTAAATATTGAATTATTTTACTGATATTAGGAGTTCAGAATGGAATGACCTAAATAAAACCTGTACCTTCATTACATTTATTTTATAAATAATGCTAATTTGTTCCCTATTCGTATAATTAACTGTTATGGTAACTTTACTACAGTGTAAAAAATACGCTCCAGTTTGTTTCTAGCTGCTGGTATTTTAAAGCCTTCACGTTTTAGCTTAGGTTCAGTAACATTCAGATGTCGTTATTCAGATGATGACGCATTCTGCAACGGATTTTAATAAATAAGTGGTAACCATTAACATTTGAAAAACAAATATTTTTGAAACAAAATATATAATTATCTGCTTTCAGTAGAATGTTCATTTAAAACACAACCGATTGTATTTTAATCATAGTTCCTGTTGCTCTGAAGTTTGTACCTTCATCTCTATCAGTTTTGTGTTTCTAAATGTTTTCGTAATCTCTCAACATCATATATTTGACAACCTTCCGAATTTAACTGTTTAAAAGCACTTTACCTCGGGTTTGCTTCAATGCAACTAAAACGAGGAACCAGTTTGAAGGAGTTTCAACGCGGACGACCTTACTAATTAATGCCTGCTGCCAAACTAACTCGTTTCTAGTACTCTTTTATTTTCACCCGAGAATATTTAGCTGGTTTTCAGTAAGAGTGTATCTTCATAACCTCTGAGTCGTACCAAGGCAGTTCATGCTGGAGCGTACTGAGGGGCTGTGATTGTGAGATACTTGTGCGATGAACAGACATCGGATATACAAAGCTGTTAAGATAATATGCATTCATTAATGCTGTCAAAAGCTTCGCATTATGCTTTAAATGTTCAAGAGTATGCACTGAAGTAGGTTAACACACACATTATTTATACAACTACTCACAATGACCTTCCTCATATGCCTTATTGGATTTTTAGTGCACAACCATGCGTTTTTATACATGCGTACGATTTTATAAGTGAAAATTGAGATTTTTATAAAACAAGAGTTTTTTAACGTTCACCGCCGGGTTCTGATAGTATTTTCAAGCTGTGGAGGAATTTTATTTGAAAGTTTTACACCATCCCATGGTGTTACTTGTTAACAGAAGCTCAGATACTAAAATCTGGATTTCTTTGTAATCACTACACAGTTTTATACTGAACAATCATAATATTTTAGAGTGTCACTTTTCGCTTGATCAAGGATTGATGTAGACTCATGAAGTGGCAAACCTCACATTTCTGGTATATGTATTGTGTGAATTTGACTTTTGAAATGTGCTTTTACTGTTTAAATATTTTAAATGTTCTGTTAACTTTAAAGTGAACAAGTATCTCTTAGATTTCAACTGTGAACATATTATTTAGCTACATTGAAATTATCATTATATAAGAGAGCTAGTACACCAATGGGTAAAACAAATTGATTCAGGGTAAAGGAAGTTCAAGTTTGCGCTATAGAATTTATCTAAGGGATAGGGGCCTGTATAAAAACCTTCTTGATATTAGATTACTATATTTGTTTCAGAAAACTATTGCCATATTTCTGCTACCGCAGGAGGATCACGTGGATTAAACAGATGTGCATATTTTCAAAGAGGAGCAGCTCACAGCAATAAAGCTATAGCATCCTGGAAGTACAACCAATCAATAACTCCTTCTGAACATAAAATTCTGAAATCGATCTTCTCAAAATGAGAGGTGAAGTGATTGGGTTTCTCTAATCTCTACTTCTTCATCTGCACAGAAATTTGTATCATAAGGATATAGTTTATACTTTATAAGCGTTGAAACGATTGATACTAACAGAAGATGTGCAAATACCAATGCAGCTTCCTATGGAACAAATGAAAGAAAGCCCGCATCGGTAGCGTGGACATGTATGCCTCACGTTCAAGAGCTCCCGAGTTCTAATCTCGGTCAGGGTGAGTTACTTGGATAAGGTTTTTTCGGGGTTTTCCCTTATCCTGAAATACGAATGTCGGGTAATTCTAAGCTCTATGGACCCTGGGCTCATTTGAGCATCATTTCATTCATCGTCCGATATGACAACGTTGGAGGACGTAAACTACAAAAAAAAAAAAAAAAAAAAAAAAAAAAAAATCACTTTTTATAACTGTGTTTAACTGCAGTTTCACTACATATGTCATCACAGACGGTGGACACTGATGATGTATGAAATTAAATGATATTTACGGAAGAATATCTGAAAAAAAAATGTTGTATGCCTACGTTGGGATATCTCCAGGATTGAGGAAAACCTGGAGAAAGCCTTAGTCAGGGAAGCCAACTATACAAAGGTAGTTCAAAACAAAGAGGACTTCAGCACCATTCCCAGAAAAGCCAACACATACATTTTATTTGTCATGAAAGCAGTTTAAATATATGGTATTTTGACCAAAATCTTTATAACAATTTTTGAGGCTGGGCCAAATTTGAACCACGAGACCTCGAGATTGTGAGGCTGACACGTTAATGCGGAGCTACTTGTTCGATAATCGTAATCTGAACTTTTATCCCGTGCAATATATATAAAGGCAGATACAGCATGCATTTGCATCCGAGGTACAGTAATGATTGATGAACAATGAAATTCTCCTTTAAAATCAGTTATGCGTAATGTCCTGATTAATGTGTCACACTTGTAGGCGCACCTGAAAAACCTACAACTTCGAGTGATTGTTCTTTCCTTCTTTTTTGTGCAAAATACATATGTTGTTCCTAAAAATCAGTCACGAAACATTCTTTTATTTTCTGCATTACTTACGAACGGTAACGAGATGGCCCATAAGATCTAACTTCGTTTCCTTTTCTTTATTTTTCCCCAACTAAAAGATTTGCGTGCAAAATAAAATATTTTAGCAATATGTGTTATGTTATTCGATACAGAAATGTGTGCTATATGGAATAGTATGGTTAGTTTTTGTATGCTTGCATACTGTTTGTTATTTTAAGGTCAATAAAGTGAAGTATCAAGTAGATAGCAAAGAGCAGTTTTGACACCTGGTTTGGGGTTTTATGGAGATGCCATAACCTGTTCGCTCTTTGGAAGAAGTTTGTCTTGAATAAAAGTAAGTAGATAGAAGAATAAGCTTCCATTCATACAGAGGGTAAACAATATCATGTGAATGTAACACAGAAGTATTGTTTTGTTTCAGATTGGACCATCATACATGTTTATATTAACTCAATTTAAATTCCTCAGTTTAAAATTACAATTGCAGGTTAATTGTAACAATGGCACTCTCCAAGTAATTGTTGGTTCCAAGAAGGGCAATCTATATGCTGACCAATCACAAACAAGGTATTGGTGAGATTTCTTCTAAATACACTTTTCATTATACAAATGTAAATATTTGTTACAAAGGCTTCACTTATCTTAAGAAATTCGTATTAATACTTCTTTTTAATGGAGATCGATTTCACAAACAGATTGTATCTTCAGTCTACAAATAAACTCCGTTGTCAACATAACTCCATGTTATGTTTTTTCAGTATTACCAAAATCTGAAAACGAAACAAACCTAAAAACAGAAGCAACTACTGGTGTTTTAAAATTCGTTACGCGATGTTTATTTTTAAAGACAAATATCTTTCCCAATGGTCTATCGGATCATTTAATTGTTTTAATAATTTAACTTCAGGATTTATTTCAAGGTTAAATGACCAAACTGAGTTGCTACGGCCGATTTATCAGTTTGTTTATACTTAATGTTATGAAAATGTTCTTTCGCTCTGGTTTCCAAATTACGTTTTGTCTTTCCAATATAAACCTGATCACACTCTAAACAACTTTTCATGCTTGTGCTAAATACTGAGTTTCGTGATATTAGCTTTAAACTAAAATTTAATGGCTTTAAACGAGAAAACAAAAGCATGCACTCCACTGTGAAGTCCTGCCATTTCAAATTTAATGTTACCTGACGAAGTAATCCATTCTTCCCCTCATTTTTACTTTTTTATCTGAACTTCCATTATCGGTCTTGCCCTAGACATTAATCCTACACTCACACTTCTGTTTATCCCGAGCCTGAGGGCTGCGCCCCGGATCAACCGGGCGCTGTGTAGGTGGCTGACACTCCTTTAAATCCTATTCTACTGCTGCAAGAGACTCTGTGGTAACGTGTGTGGCTCCATTCCCGTCGACATCAATACTGACATTAGGTTTTGCGTAGTTTTCCATGGTCGGTAGACGAATAGAGTAGTTTCTCATCTACCACGAACATCATTTCGTTTCCTTTCCATGGTTCAGGTGTGTTTCTAGCTTTAGAGGAGTGAGGTGGTGTCGGAGAGATGGATGGGTGCTTACTCCAAAGAAAGGGCAGGAAGCTAGAGTGTTGCCTGGTTCGACAGGCTATTCATCGCACTCTCTGGGCAGCTTCTGTGCTGGGATGGGTTTTCGACCGAGGAACTGTAAGATATTTCCGTGCATCTCCGTGACCCGTTAATGCAGTGTTTAGATGAATGATAAACTGCATTTATTAGAGAACAATTTTAACTCTATGACACGATTTTATCTAAATTTGTTTACTTTTAATTTGACGAATTACCAAATAAAATTTAAGGGAAGAACAATAGTTGCATGCTTTCTGGTATATTTGAAGATCAATGGAGGGTATAAGCATTTGACTGTTATTTTCGAATAAAAGCTTAAACTTTAGTTGCTATTTTGCACTATCGATTACAAATAATGATTGATAACTTGGTTGGAGGTCACCGGTTCAAACCCAGCGGAGGTCGATGATTCTTTTGGGCGTAATAGTCCTTATTATGACTTCCTTCGGAAAGGAAGTAAAGCCGGTGGTATGTCACGTAGAATTACTGCATCTAAAAGAATCTCAAGCCTGGCAGAGGCCTCTGAACAAACTTAAGTGGTCTTTCACGTCCAATATAAGAGTACAGTGGGACATTAAGAAACATTGTAGTTGAAGGGTGTTTATAGATAAAACTTTGCTTACTTTCTCGTGCAGAGACTTGAAGTGCTTAAGGCCGAGGTCGAGGAGCAGGTGAACGTAGAACCAAACTGAAGAGCCTGGAACGATTATGAGAATGAGGTAGAAGATGGTATAAAATAAAGGTGAAATGGATGAAAAGAAAGGCAATGATGGAAAAATTGTTGAAATTAGTGGCGAGGAAATCTGTCCAAATATATAAATTCACAATTTGGCATGTGACAACCTTTTTTGGAACTAATGGAGGAGGCTATACCAGCAAAGGCTGTAGATCTCACACTTCTCACCCTCATTAAGCATCGGAAACAAGTGTTAGGCTAACCTGCCCTGTCAGTGAGGATACTCAATTACTTATTGCGAATAGCCAAACTTGCTCGTGTGTGATTTACATAAGTTTTCATTTACAACTGAAGAGAAAAATGTTATGTGAGAGCTTGTTTATTTTTCGTGTTAGGGATGGTGAAATGTCAGGCATAAGAAGACTGCTGTGGTACAGACTAATAGTCATGCAGCTTGGTATGTAGCAATGACAGGGGATCAACTTTCTGCGCACCCTGAGTTTACTACATACCTACTGCTGCAGCGGAACCAACAGCCGGGGTGTGAGGTAGATTAGAAACAACACAAAAGAGTAGGTGACACCTTCCTTCCAGATACCAAATTGTTTGGCAATACTTATAAGCCGTTCTAAATGTCGCTTCTTCTTACATAAATCCCACATTCGATCCCCTGGGGTCGAATCCACTCGACTGTGCCACCGTCACAGAGCAAACTAAATTTAATTTAGCGCCTTATTCTGTTGTTAACTGTAGTAACTACTACGAATTTCTGTATATTTTACCTTGTAGCAATGGATTATGTTGTAGTTAGCGAGGGTATCTACCAGAGCAGTTCACACAAGTTGAATAACCCCCTCTCTACCAGGGAGGATTACCGAGCTGTCCCCGAAGTGCGCCCGGCACCTCCCCGGGGCTTTCTATAGGGCAAGACCTATGGCTACTAACAAGCATCCCCATCTGGTCCGAGGGACTCAAGAAAGGATGGAAGTGGATACGCCACTTACGCGCGCCAACTCCAAAGGGGAAGGCTACCGATTACCTCGGTATGGCCGCCTGGTGATCTAGCACACCTTCTACTAGATGCTGGCTAGTACGCTGGAATATATGGCTTCCCTCAACCCTGTCCGGAGACGTACCCGATCTCCCGCGGGTATCAGGAACCACTGCCCCCTCGAGTCCAACCCAACCCGAACAACTCCCTATCAGGGAGGGGCTCGGCTGTTCGGCCCGAGGTTCCTCTAGTAACGTCAGAGGTACCACGAGTGCTAGGGGACCGCAGCGCCCGCACCACGGCCGCTGAAGGGAATGGATCCTCTCCCCTACAGGAGCAATGGATTAAAGATCAGGATCATGATTTTATGATAAATTACATACCTACCTCAGCAATTAAATATATAATTTAAGATTAAGATTCGTATCCATTTAATATGTATTTAACACTACATGTATGTTATATTACATTTGCACAAATCACATTTGACATTTTAATAGCTAAACATCAGGAGATCTACAATGGGAGGAGCCTTAACTTTCTTGGAGAGTCAGACGAACGTCCACAGGCAGTAGCTAGAGCAGAATCCACTGAAGATGGTCTGGAGCAAAGACCGAAAAGCACTTTTGGAGGAAATGGTGAACATCGACCAGTCTGAGTGAATAATCTTATAAATTAAGCATGCCAGCTACTCATATTTATATGAAATATAGCTCACTTTTAACAACTTCGCAATTCTTCTTTTAAAAATTTTTTAATGGGTACATACACTGTTGAAATAACTCCTCTCCTTTATTCATTTTAGCACTCATGTGCAGATTAATCAAATGGATTGAAAAAGAAACGGAAGAGGAATAACAAGGAATTCTAATTATTTACACGATGTGCTGCAAGGTGCTCGGTTTATGTAGGAGATCAAATAAAACATTATCTCGTTAGCTCTCACAATTCTTTGTAAGGATTTCAAAAAGTGTCTTAATGTGAAGGAGGCAGAAGGCTTAGCAAATTAAATAAAGAGAAGCTCAGCAGATTATAAAAAGTTACAGTGCATGCATAGTGCATTTACTGCCCTCCCTTAACAAATGTACCCATTTAATAATGTTGCGAGAAATGAACAAAGATGTCACGCTGTCTTGTGGAGCAGTGTACAGAATGGAGGGGACACTCCGCTCACTGTGACGTGAGGCTAACATCCCCATGAGAGAAGGATGAAGTAAAGCAACCATAGGAGGCTATAGATCACGGGCAGAGAGACCACAGATATTTTATCAGATCCTGGATCGAAGACCCGTCCCACTACTGGAGCTGCCCAAGAGGACGACGAATGACCCGTCGAAACAGTCACCCCTTTTTCACCCTTTCTTTGGAGTAAGCATCTGTTCAGCATCACCTTTCGTCAGGAAACCTAAAAGCACACCTGAAGCATGAAAGGGTGATGGAATGGAAGGAAACTGAGGGAAAGCATTTCGTGGTAGATGAGAAACATCGCAGTATTGGCCTTACTGACAAAGAGCACCAAAAAGCCCAAGATTAGGATGGACGATTTCCGGGAATCGAACCCGGGACCTCCGGAATGCTAGCGTCACACCTTACCACGAAGCCAACTTATAGTGGTATTTGGTTAATTATTTACAAGTAATTCTTAGCAAGTCTACGCATGCGCAATGAATGCATCTCTTAAATTAGATTGATTTGTATTCAGGGGGTCCACTTGTAGACACAAAGGATTCTGAACATTGAACATGTCCAGAGATACACAGTTCAACAGTATACATACTTGAAAATTTAACATAAGAGACACGTTGTATACAGGCAATATGAGAAGCAAAATGGAAAACAAGGCAGGAATAATCATATATGATACAGAATCTAACGTTTTTTAACCAGCTTTCACTTGGCTTTTACCCGTACGTCTCAAAATGTTTGCAATGGATACCATTTATTGTCATTTCTTTAATACATATACATTTAAATAGCTTTTGAACAGACAGCAAAAGTAAACTGGCAATGATTTGTCATTGGAACAGTTAGATTCTCTTACAGAGCTACATAAGCATTGTCAGGAGAAATTGTCATTCAGATAATCTTGTACGAAAAATGATGTTCAACATAGGCACTCTCTAGCAGCATTTTTAAAAGCATCGAAATTATCTATTTTTCATTAAGATCATTAGGAACAGTGTCAAATATTTTGATGTTTTCATAATGCACACCTTTCTGGAAGCAAGAAAGCACTGGGATAATGGAAGTTACACCTTTGTCTAGTGTTTAATCTATGAATTATATTTTTTGTTATAAATGAGGCCCGATTGCATACAAATAATTTTAGGATCGAGAATATATCGTCGCCGAGGCATTGTTATGCGGCGAGCCAAGGCAGGCCCATGGGGGCGGAGCTGAACGCTTGCCGAGAGAGAGAGAGGGAAATACAGAGAGAAAAAGAGACAGTGATAGTCTGGAATTTCCCACTGCCATCGTGATTGTTATTGAACGATCCACTGAGTTCTAGAACAATAGCTGGAGGTATAAAAGCCGGCAAAGTGTTAGTTGATAGTCAATTGCTAGTGAACTGTTAATTGTGTGTGCAGCTATTTGAAGTGTACCACAAGGGATTTCTTTCGTTTTTACGTGTGGTGAAGCAACGAGAGACCTTGAAGACTACGCTTGTGTATGTTAAGTCATTCTGATGCTGTCAGGGTGGTACAAAGCGTGTTTTTACTTGTCATAAAAAGTATTTTACATTTCTGCAAACAGGACTTTTAATTCTACGAACCCACAAAGTCACTATATAAATGTAAGGAAGGCTTAATGTCAACATTCTGAAAAGATATTTGCAGGAGCGTCTGCTATGGGTTTTAGTATTAATTCTTATAAACTTATATGCATAAGAAATGGGTTTTTACTTTCTACCGATTTGCCCCAAAATAATATTCCATAATAGAATTAAAGTAGAGTTAAAGTGTTCCCATTGTGATTGATCATAAGTAATTAGCTATTTTCGTCTGCGTCTTTTAGTACAACCGCTAACTTATAATTATTTGCTCTTTCTTTCCGTTACTTTTTAACTGTTACTAAACATTATTGCGTCAGTTTTTGGCCATCCATATCAAAGTTCTACCTCCTAATGTCGAAAGCGAATTATATAGACTAAGTATCGATTTGCTGAACTGTGAGCTAATTGCTTCACAAATTATTACTGGAGACCGGCCGGCGGGCGACAAATCCAGAGATGTACCAAATGGCCTTTAGGTACACTACCCGAAATGTGAGCGCAAATCACCTACAATGTGTCATGATTCCCTCTACCACAGTTTAGTGAACATTTCATGTAAATGTCCCAAGAGTAATAGGTACAGAAATAATTGTACTTGAAGCAGCAACGTATTTCTCTGTCGTGAAGTACTAACATGTGAGTGATATTTATGTAGAATTAAATACCTTTCCTTAACATTTATAGACATTTTGAAAATCAACAGACATTCAGTATCTGTTTAATACATTTTCTATAAAAATCTTTACAGTTATTCTTTTCCTCTTAAGCTACAGTTTTCCTTCGCGTTACTTTGCTAAATTTAAGATAATAATTTTCATTTATCTCTACATTTTAGAGATAATTTAAGAGACGAAGCAGCACCAGTAAAATTCGTTCAAGAACAGATTCGGAGATGCAAACATGAACATGTTCCTACAGTATGTGATAGATCGATATGCTGAAGAGACAAGGTATAAAAATACTCACGCTGTGCTCGCAATGACTGAAGAAGATAATTGAATTACTTACCGAGAGAGCTGTTTTCCATACAGGCATTAGTGCAGTATTGTGTTCCGTGTATTCACTATAATTTGCGAGAAGCTCTGAGAACGTGTGCAGGCGATGGTGAATATATGACAAAATACATTCGTATTTGGCATGACTAGATCAGTAGCCGACGCTGAACATTTCTGAATATATAAACATATATGTATGTGTGTAAGGCAAAAAACAAAGTGACATTTTATTCTTTAAGGTCTCTAAAATTGTTTCCAATATATAAACTGAAGATGCTAATATTTTCCAGCAGCTGTTGTTAATTATACACCAGCATAGGAAAACACGTGACCAAGTCTATTGTTAAGTACTTCTAGAATCAGTGGTTACTTTTCCAATAGAACTGCTTTATCCAAAGAGCAGGGGTGCAAATTAAAGGGAAAAACTCTGAGAATCAATATAAAGAAAATAAACCGCTTATTTTGTGACATATTTTCCTATATCGGTTGCCAATAATTGTACATCCACTATTACAGATGTAAAGCCTTGTTTTAAATACATTAAGCCTTATCGAAAAATAGTGAAACATTTTCTCTTTTTCTTTCATTCTTCCCTCCTTTTTTCTCTACAGTATGTATACCTTTTGCGTTCTATTCAAGAACATTAAATCGAGATTTCGCGAGCATCAATCATGCTAAAACTCCCTGAATAAATATTAAGGCACATTCTCGTAAATAAAACTTTTTTACTTCCTCTGCATCATACTCATAGTAGATATAGTAGATATATTATTGAATTCCATTATAAATTCTATCCCGAGATACTTTTGAAATACAAATTTTGAGAATATAAAAGTCAATTTTAGGAAATAGACACCAGCGAATGTGTGAAGAGCAAAATTAAATAAAAAGATCTGTATAAATACCAAACAGCCTTTCTTGCAACGTCAAGATTTAAAAGAGAGTCCCTACTACTACTGGAAACGATTACCTTGATTTTTATTTTCTTAAAATAGTGTGTAATTATTTGTATTGAAATAAGGTGTTTTAAAAACATTTTGATCACTAGCCCATGAATAGTGAATTGTTTTTATAACTAGTAATACGTAGGCTTTTGTTCACTTCTTTAGTTTATAAGAGACAGACATAAAATTATGTCACAAAAATACAGATCAGGTTAAACCACTTCATTTCTATAAAATAATATTTTTTTTTTATTAAAAATTTATGAGAAATTGTTGCACTGTTTTGAATCTCTTAATACTTTATCATAGATTTGTTAAGCTTTTTTCCCCTTGTGATACGTGCAAAGGGTGTAGAATTTGAAACCCAGCATATGCGATCCACTTTTTATGTAAAATAATTAAACAATTGCAATCAATAATGGAAAGGGTTTATGCACAATTATGTAACTATGTGTGTACGCAAGTATGTTTTAATGGACTCTATATTTTATTGTTTTCTTGTTGTAATTTACGTCCTCCAACGTTAGGTCATATGGGAACGGTGAATGGAATGGGTGAAATGATGCTAACGTGAGCCCAGGGTCCATAGAGCTTAGAGTTACCCGACATTTGTATTTCACGATAGGCTAAAACTCTGAAAAAACCTGATTCAGGTAACACACTCTTACCGGGATTCGAACTCAGGACTTGAACGTGAGGCAGACATGCTACCACCACGCTACCGAGGTGGGCATTTTATTGTTCAGGATGAAGAAACTTCACAGGCTATTCGTAGAAAATTTAAAGTATAAATTTAATTTCTCAGTCGGTACAGCACCTGCCTGCCGTGCTAGGGGTCCCGGGTTCGATTCCCGGCGGTGGGGGTTGGGATTTTTCTCCGTCCAAGATTTTTCTCCATCTTCCCCAGAGTCTGGAAGTGTGAATGAGAGTGTGTGAATGTGTGCGTGATTTAATGATTAAAAAAACCCAACGAATACGAGTTAACACCTTCGATGTGTTCCAAAGGAAAACGGCCGCCGATATGACCATTGGAGTTAAAGGCCGGGTATAAATTGAATAAGTAAAAAAAATTAATTTAGTCCTGAGTAAATGTAAAAATAAGGAAAAATTGTGCAGCAAAGGATAGTTATGCATGAAGAATACTGAACATCTTCCTGCCCATTCTCGTAAATAAGAAGTTTGTTGTTTACCCAATATTTCGGTTTTTTATTTATACTATTCACAGATCCAGAGGAGATGTAAACAAAGTATATTCGCTTTTTTAGCTCCAGGCATCTCATTTTAGAGGAAATTCCGAAATCGACTTTTTGAGTTAAACATAATACTTCCTCTATCTAAAATCATAACTGTGTTGAAGCACCTCCTATACAAGGATAGTAAAATTATGCAAAATTGGGAGAAAAGTGTTCCACTCCAAAGCATATTGAAAATATGGAAACTAATAAAAGCTGTAACAGAAGTTATCATGTGTTACAGATCGCACCTTTAAGAAACACCCACACAGCCAACCGCAGGTAAAAGCCACGCTTAAAAGCCTAGGTCATTTGTGATTAGAAGGCTTGACAGTTTCGGTTGCTCATACAGTTCGACCTTGATTTCTATACAATTTTTTTGAACCCTTATTTGTGAGCTTCGAATTAATAAACACTCTGATGTCATTTTATTGAACTCATTTAACCTTAGTTTTTATGACATCAGAGCCAATGTTCACAGTGAGTGTTATGTAATGTTTGTGTAACGTAGTGATATAATGGGCTAGTGAACGCCGAACACTTTATGCTTCTCTAGTCTTTAGTGAATCCTCTCAGAGTGAATAATGGAACAGAATTAATTCTAATTGTAATGTCAGAGAAACGAACATACAAAAAGCTCAGCAATGCTCTTCTGATCAAGTGTTATTATTTGGATAGTTATTATTTGAGTAGTATCCTGGATTATCTTTATACTTTGGCGAATGCTGTATCATTCATGAGGGTGCTATATAATAATGGATTCATACATTCTCATCTGATTTATGGGATTGTATTTTCAGGTTACACAGACGTATTTTTAAAGTGCATAATAAGAGTTACCTCTTTTTAATGAACGAATTTAATTAAATGGTAGTTGAGAAACTCGAGATTAAATTTGGTTACGCTTGAGGAATCAGTACTGAGGCTTGTCTGAGCTGTCATGTCCTCTTCTGGTATTAGAATAAAATTGCATTTCTTTTATTTCTCTGCATCGCGAGGTATATAAACATCTGAAATAAAATGGAATGTAAGAAATAGTTTCTTGTAATAATAATAATAATAATAATAATAATAATAATAATAATAATAATAATAATAATAATAATAATAATAATAATAATAATAATAATAATAATAATAATAATAATAATAATAATAATAATAATAATAATAATAATAATAATAATAATAATAATAATAATAATAATAATAATAATAATAATAATAATAATAATAATAATAATAATAATAATAATAATAATAATAATAATAATAATAATAATAATAATAATAATAATAATAATAATAATAATAATAATAATAATAATAATAATAATAATAATAATAATAATAATAATAATAATAATAATAATAATAATAATAATAATAATAATAATAATAATAATAATAATAATAATAATAATAATAATAATAATAATAATAATAATAATAATAATAATAATAATAATAATAATAATAATAATAATAATAATAATAATAATAATAATAATAATAATATGCAATAATGTTCTTGCATAAAAGCGAAAAGACCTGCAAATCTTTAATTATTTTGATTATATTTTGGGGTGGCAAACATATTTTAACTTAACGAATGCGTTGGAAAACCCAAAATACTATTTTTATTCTCCATGTAATCATATTTATTTAATAAATTGAAAAAAAAAAACAGAAATTACCGCAGTAAATAACATTTGTAGTCATACTATTTTGATAAAAACTGAATACTTCCCAATCACTTTTGGGATGTGACGTACTTGGAAGTTTAGCTACCGCCTTCCTATTCCTCAGAAGACATTGCTTCTGGATCCTATCTTCTTTGTTTTAACTTTGATTTTTGTGCTGATCACACTAATGTCGTTATGTTTTATCCTTAAATGTTTTGTGATATTCCGCTCGTTCATACTTAATGTTCTAATTCTAACAGAACTTGAATTTAATTGCGGAGATTCGCCTACCTATCGGTCCATTTCTCTCCCTCCCTTTTTCTCACTTACCTCTCTCAACACTCTTTCCCCTTTATTCCTTTCTTCTGCTTACTATTTTTTCCCTTTTCACTTCGCTTTGTTTCTGTTCACCTCACTTTCCCTTTATCTTTGTGCAGCATACAAACAATGTGATGTATTAACAACCGATAATAAATCACCTTCCAGTGTTAATTCAAACGGTGTAACTACCTACAGACGTGTGCCTCTTCGTTAGACTTGCAGTCGATTAGAACTATATACTAGCATTTCTAATGGTAATCGGTTTAGCTATACGAAAAATACTGAAAAATAGATGTGATGTCTTAACCTTTCATTCTATTGGCACTTTAGAAATAAAAATGTTTAATAGGATCATTTGCTTGCATATAAGATATATGTTTTCAATTTTATGGGTATATCCTCAGAAGACCTGGATGACTTTTGTATTACTTTAAACGTAAGAGGTAGACAAAATCGCAGTGCTCAGAAAAATTATATCTCGTTAAAAACACATAACTCATAAGAAATACATTTTTTGTTTTGTAGTGAACCACTTCGGAGACATTCCTTGTTATTTGAATTTTTCAATACTTGTACTTTTATAAAATGGGAAGTCGTTCGTTTTTTCATTTGTGTATACAGAGAGAACTGAAGTTCACAAATATTGCATTCCAACCAGCTTTGAAAGATATGACGACTTATAGACGACTTAAAGACGAATACATTCCCATAATTCCCTTGCACCTACAAAAAATAACAAAATATATTTTCGGCAATTGTTTATCTTGGTTATATAGAAGTAGATTAGGAATAAGTTTTTGTAAGAATACTTTCTACAAGAGTAGAGAAAATCATGTGAGTAAAACATAAAATATTTTCCAAACGAGATGTATGGAGTTATATACCGTGTTTTGTTACTGGTTTGATCAAAGAGAACTATTTCTGGCTTAAGAGTGGTCCATCGACGTTATTTTCTAAAGAATTTTGCTCCGATCAATGTAAAGCAATAGATAAACAGGGATAAGCAGTTTGTTTAATATTGTATTTTATCCTGTGGGTATTAATCATATACATTTAATTTATTTGAATCCCTTAATATTAATATTGACAATTGGTCGTAATGAGTGTGTGATTAATATAAAGGGAATCATAATGAATGTCAATTATCGTATAATATGACTAGTTGTAGACTGTAATTGCTCTTTCACTGTAGCCATTTCCTCCCCTTTTTGATGTATAAGAAATGCCAAACGCAGTGCTAATAACTTCTATTTTGTTATGAGATATACGTTAAGTTATTTATAACTGATACAAATAAAATCATGCTGATGGAACTTGTACGGGGAAGGTGATACCAAAATATAATCTGTATTACGCACTTTTAACTTAATTTCGGTTTTAGATGCATGCACATACGAGGTTGGTCTGAAAAGGGTCCGACCTCTATATGAAGATGGCAGCACTTGTAAATAAAAGCTAGTAAATTTCGTTGTTCATCTGTTGACAGTTATTTATCAAAGTTTCAGCCATTTTGGACACTCAGTCGTTTGAGTGAGTTGAGTGTTTTTATGAAAATGGACAAAATGGAGTATCGAGCTGTCATTAAATATTTATTTTTGAAAGGCAATACGTCTACGCAAATCAAATATGAGTTGAATTCTGTGTATGGTGATTCTGCACCATCATTTACCACAGTGAAATTTTGGGCAGCTATATTTAAACGTTTCCGTAAGCGCTTGGGAGACGATAAACGTTCGGGACGTCCAAAAACTGTAACTACCGACGGAAACATTGCCAAAGTTCACCAAATGGTGCTAGACGACCCTCGAATTAATGTGAGAGAGATAGCAGAGGCTATGAACATGTCAGAAGAACGCGTTTGTCACATATATCAACATCTAGACATGAGAAACCTGTCCGTGCGTTGGGTGCCACGTTTGCTCACTTTAGACCAAAAACGTGTTCGGATAAACATTTCCAACGCTCTGTTGGCGTAGTTTAGGCGCAATAAATCCGAGTTTTTGGGCCGATTAATTACTGTAAATGAAACTTGGATACACCAATATACGCCCGAAATAAAAGTACAGTCCAAACAGTGAACTGCAAAGGGGAACAGCGCCAAAAACAATCAAAATGTGTTTTTTGGGCTGGGAAAGTGATAGCGACTGTTTTTTTGGGATAGTCATGGAGTTATTTTAATCGATTATCTTCAAAAAGGAAAAACCATTACAGAAGCATACTACGCTCATTACTTGACAAGCTGAAGTCAGAACTTGCGGAAAAACGGCCACATTTACAGAAAGAGAGAATCCTGTTTCACCAAGACAACGCACCGTTTCACACCTCAGCGGTGGCAATAGCAAAAATCCACGAATTTCGGTTATAACTGCTTGACCATCCATCTTACTTACCAGGTCAAGCCCCAGGCGACTTCTTTTTGTTCCCTAATCTGAAAATTGTGCTCGAAGGACAGACATTTTCGTCAAATGAAGAGGCAATCACCTTCGTGAACATTTGTTTTGCAGAAAAAAACGCCGAGTAGGGTTACAGAGATGGGAGCATCTCTGGGAGAAGTGTGTAGAGTTTTTGAGAAATAAAAAATAAAAAAATCTGGAAAAATGTCTTGTATCTTTATTAGGTCGGAAACTTTTCAGACCACCTATGTATTAGCATTGCTTTGTCCGTATACTCACGAACAACTCGCCACACGCTGCAATTGTGGAATAGACATTTGATATACAAGAGATTGAACAAAATTTATCGCCACGTTTCATAAGGGATTGAAATTGGTACTCTATGATTATGATTAAGGATGATAAGATAAATAGCCATCAAATCGAGCTTGCAGCTGAACGTTTTTTAACCAAGGTTTAAATTTCTGGGACTGTTGTAGCTAAAATAAAATGTGTAGCAGAATATTCTAAAGGCAGTCTTAACAACGGTCAAGCAAAACCAAGTCGTTGGTTCAATAATAGTTATTTATAGGACTTGCGAAGTAAGTTGATCTTTTATTAGCGAGTGAAAGAATTTAATGCCCGAGGCGTTAGCGTCGAGGGCTTAACTTTCAAGAGCATGATAAACATCAAACCTCACTAGTCTCTTACGTAATTTTATGCGTTACCTAAGGAAAAATCTACTTCAATTATTAATTATAATCATATTAAAACCGTTTTCAAAAGATTTAGCATCAATGTTTTACTATAGGTGTAAGAATAAATAGTCACAAAATATGAAACTTCCAAACTTCCAAACTAAAAGCACTAGCATTAGAAACTGTGAATAATAGATACCCACCTGAAGAATGGTTACATATCAAAACAGATGGATCTAACTTGGACAACAACTCAGGAGCAGGAATTACGTGTGCACTATTCTCATTCTATCAACCAGTAGGATACCATACAACAAATTTTAATGCAGAAGTAACAGCTATTCATATTTCACTCCAACACCTATATAGAATAGATAAATTCAAAAATGCTGTCATACTTTCTGATTCTAAAGCAGCATTATGTGTAATAAGTTCATATAAAATGAGTTCAATCCAAATTAAAGAATGTCACAAAATGATAAACAACTTCAAAAACTACAGAAAAGAATAAAATTACAGTGGATATCTGCACATTGTGGAACTGCTGGAAATGAATCAGCTGATTTTCTTGCCAAAAAAGATGCAAATTTAATTCAGAACAAAAATAAAAACTTATCCTATACATCCATAAAAATAGAGTTAAAAACAGATATGAAACAAAACAAAACCAGTCAATACTAACAAAGCCAAAGATAAAAAAAAATGGAACATTTTAATTAAAAATCTAGAAATTATTCCAGAAATCCTACGTAAAGCTGCAGTAGCAAAATTTAGATTACTTAGGGAACATGATTATTTGGCCAACACTTACTCAGAATGATAATTTATACAAGTCCAAATTGTCCTCTGTGCAACAAAGAAGAGGGAATGATTGAAGAATATCTTCTAACCTGTGAAGTCCTACCTGCCGGACCCACTACACAGAAATATTGGCGACCAAGAGAGCTAATGGCTTCATTGCCAAAGTCTAGCATTTGAAAACAACAACAAACAACAACAGATGATATTGGAAGCTTTGAATAGTGAAGAATCGTAACTATGGTGAGATAAAAATAACAAATGGTAAACTGTATGTCAAAATTGAGTAATTTAGGCGACGGAAGTTTTACACCTAAAGAAATTCGAGAGGAAGCTCAAATTGCTAATCTTAGTTTGCTGCCACGAAGGTCATCTGCAATTTTCGACAAGGAATATTTATGTTTTAAGAAATGATGCAGTTCAAAAGTGTTAGGAATATTTGCGCGGAAGGGGTTTTATCATATTGGACATTGTAGATGTCATATGTTTGTTTATTATTTTTTCAGATAACTAAAGAAAAATTGAACATCGAACTAAGCCATCTAAGAGGTCATGGATAGCCAAAAGCATGTCTTTGACACTATTAGAGCAGGTGTTCCTGAAGAATAATGTGTTGTCTCACAAATTTTAACTGTCTTCTTCTGCTTGACCTACAATATTGACTCTGGTAGAGATAATTCGAATCTCTGCAGAGATTATTCACGTCTAACAGTAAAAGGCCTACTTTTCAGTAACAAAAGTATCGCGTAATGATGTGTTTTGTTTTCTTATGCTGACGGATAAAGTAATTTTAGTCGTATACTACCGAATGCTAACTACTGCTACAGGTTTTTATTCCAATTATTTGTGTGGTATAATGTTTTGTGCTCTCGTTTGTCACCTGCAAAAGCTTTTTATATATAAATGTGAGACGTTAAGATACGTTTTTATGGCATGAGTCATTTCTAAGATATCTGTTGTTTTGAATGGATTTTTGTGCTCCCCTATTCAGTTGTTTCTCATGATGTCAAGCAAAATGCATTTAGTGACCAGCTTTTAAACACGTGACCATCGATTCGGTCTCCCCCATCTTCTTTTATTTACAAATCTGATGTGCAATGAAACTACTTCTGCGAAGATTTACCTATTAATATTAAGCAGAAAACTAAGTATGTATGTATGTGTGTGTGTGTGTGTGTGTGTGTGTGTGTGTGTGTGTGTGTGTGTGTGTGTGTGTGTGTGTGTGTGTCTGTAGGAATGGTTTGAAGAAGATATAAGTATATAAAATCATGTGAATGTCTATCAGAATTCAGAATCGTTTCCAAAAAACTTAACAAAATGCAGGAAGGTAATACAGATTATGTACTTAAAACATAATTCCAGTGTAAATTTACAAACTTGATGTTACACATTTATTTTTGCGAATCATGTTTCCATAAAATGAACAGAATACGCTTGAGAAAAGGAAGTTGGGAATATAATTTTAGTCCCATTTTCGACCATTGTATTCTTACGTACTCACCCTCATATTCGTTGCGTCCGTCGACAAGTTTGATGAGACCTTCTTGTTTCTTAAGCTTTTTCAGGAACTTCTTCACCATGTGTGCTTTTTTCTCGCGGTGTGTTAGAGTATGGTTAGAGGACAGTTTATGCTGGTCCCGCGCGCAGCCAGCCAATGCGATAAGCAGAAAGCAAACAACAATAAACAAACGTAGTCCCATTGTTGGAGGAATTAATATCACCTGTTCGATCACAGTCTGAGCTTAAATTGATTTAATTTGAGATATGATAATATTATATTAAGGATGTGGCAATGAAACTGCGGAGCGTAAATAAGTGTAAATGAAATAAATATTCTGCTGTTATAAAGTTATCATGTGCGAGTTGTATCAGTATCTTGAGCTGAACTAATCCATGTGCTCATCCTGAAACCAGGCAAGTTCGCCTCTCCCTCCCCCTCAAGTTCTCGCCCACTCGACAGACCGGTTAATATCTAAAAGAAGTAAAGAAGTCATCCGCCATGTGGCATAGCGAACAACAGGAGTGGGGAGATATATGCAAATGTGTAACACAAAACTTGCATGGCAATGATGTAATCCAGGGGTCTCCAGGCCTTAGATATAAAATTTATCAACATTACTATTTCATTATCAGCTGACACAGAAATATACTTTTTAAATTTTAATTTCTGAGCAATAAACATAATTTGTTTGATAAAATACAGTGCAACACTTAATTCCAAATTTAATATGACCGAAATAGCTTATCGAACTTAAAATGTGCTGATCATCCCTTAAAATATAACAACATTTTTGTCAATATTTCAGACGTACATTCCCCTGAAGCAAAGGGTGGTTCAGTACGTGTTTCAAAATAAATGATGTTTTTAACATCTCTCATCTGGTGGTCTCTTTCTGGCCAGAAGTGTCAGCGGGAGTCTCGGCGTTGCATGGCAGGATGAAATGCTCCTGGTAAACACTTCCTCCTTAGGAAGGATGGTCTCCGTTCACCGGGCCGACCTGGTGGGACGTTTCAGGACAGGTGGAATGCCTCCTGTACTGGCTTGCCGGAGAGTTACCAATTGGTCAGTTGTAGGGACCCTGACTTATGTACGTCGTGTCTCCTTAGAACGGCCGCCCTCTGTCTCCTCTCGTCTCATCCTTCCTCCCAGAGATGTCCCACCGGGATTGTAGTTTAAATACCACTGGAACTCCGTGCCAAATCCCCTCCCTACCGTAATCCAATCCATGGCAAGTTGGTATTACCATCTACATTGACATTTGTTACACGTTACCAGAAAAAATTTGATTCAGATTCACGTGGTATTTTGGCTTTGACGAGCATTTCAGTTACTTAATAATTCAACTTGTTTTCGCCAAAATGGAAAATGTGCAGTACTGTTCAATAATGCATTTTACTTTAGGTCGAGAAAACTCGCTAGGAGATAAAAGTGAACTTCGGTGCTATTTATTCTGTAAACTTGCGGGTTCGTAGAATTTAAAGGCCGAGTTTCAGAAATTAAGAATCTCCTTTATTTTCGTAGAAATACTCTTATAGATTACAGCAGCATTACGTTACGTACACCATCAGTCTACCAAGGTCAATGACAATAACAGCGACAGCAGATTACATCATTCGCTCTCGTTAAAATAACACTTCCAGCTGTCTTTCTTTTCACAACAACTGTTTCACAACTACAACTGTCCTGCTAGCGGGTCACAATCCCTTTTATATCTCCATTCATGATTACCAGACTGTTCTGTCAATCACTAGAAGTTTCTGGAAAACAAGCATCTAGTTACATAATTCTAACATTCTATCACCTTCGAGAAACGTAACTTAATCTACCCGGTGAGGCCTTTGCCTCAGTTACCTTGCCTGCCGGCACTCTTTGTTTACTCAAGTTCGTTATCTACGTGAAACCTATCCATCTATTATCTATTTGCGCCGAAACTTCAATGCCCGTTACCGTGACAATACATATATTTTGCCATCTGTCACAACGCTTAGTTATAGATTCAACGACTTTAAACGTGGTCAACTACATTTTGAATGAGGAGCACACAAGATGCTCCGCAGATGTAGTTACCGAAAAAATTCGACTAAGTATATGATTCCCACTGATCGTCGAACGGAACTCGGCGAAGTGTTAGAAGTCATAGATGTTTTGTCGGAGGCGGCAATTCATATTTTGGACATGAAAACATTGTCGGTTCCATGGGTACCGCCTTTGCCCGCATGAATAATAGACGGGCGCGACTTTTGAAGCTGTGTTTCGGGCTATTTAAATAGTCTGTAGGATTTTTTGCATCGGGTTGAGACTTAGATTTATCATTACGCAGAGGAAACCAAGTAACAATCAAAACAATGGATTGCTTTCGGCGAATCTGCACCAAAGAAGGCAAAGACGATCTCATCGACCGGAAAAGTAATAGTAACAATTCTGAGGGAATACCACAATCATTGATTATATGGGAAAAGGAAAAGCTATTGCTTGTTGAATATTACAGTGAGTTATCGGCCCTATTGTTGGAGTTGAAGGAGACACGGCCCCATTTGGAGAAGAAGAAAGCTGTGTTTCACCACAATCACCAACACATTCAATCCGGTATTGTGGTCAAACTGCATGAATTGCGTTATGATTTGCTCCACATCCCCATATTCGCCCGAACAGCTCCTTGCAATTCTCATTTTTCTCACACACGAAGAAATGTCTCCGGGAAGAAAATTTGTATCAAATGAGGAGTCTGTTAGCGAGACAAAGGCATAGTTTGCAGAGCTTAACAATTTCCACTTTTTGAGGGGTAAAAAATCTTAGGGACGTTATGTTAAGTCTATATTGCTGAGAAAACAAATAATGTGAGTTTGAAAAAAACTGGCGTCTTCATTCCTATCACGGGTAGGTTACGAACCCTTTGGTAATGCCGCTTGGATAAGGATTATAATATCCTTATCTCCATCATATATCTCACTCCTTATAACACTACTTACGTGAGCTATTTGCATTTCTGTAAAATGGTACAGTAGTATGTAATATCAGAACTCTCGTTTGCTTCTCGTTAGAATGTAAATGAATGTAAATTAGAAATGCGTCGAAGTAATGAATATGTAATTTCAGATTCACCATCATTAATGTAATTATTATTATTATTATTATTATTATTATTATTATTATTATTATTATTATTATTATTATTATTATTATTATTATTATTATTATTATTATTATTATTATTATTATTATTATTATTATTATTATTATTATTATTATTATTATTATTATTATTATTATTATTATTATTATTATTATTATTATTATTATTATTATTATTATTATTATTATTATTATTATTATTATTATTATTATTATTATTATTATTATTATTATTATTATTATTATTATTATTATTATTATTATTATTATTATTATTATTATTATTATTATTATTATTATTATTATTATTATTATTATTATTATTATTATTATTATTATTATTATTATTATTATTATTATTATTATTATTATTATTATTATTATTATTATTATTATTATTATTATTATTATTATTATTATTATTATTATTATTATTATTATTATTATTATTATTATTATTATTATTATTATTATCATTATGATCATCATTATGATCATCATTATGATCATCATTATGATCATCATTATGATCATCATTATTATCATCATTATTATCATCATTATTATCATCATTATTATCATCATTATTATCATCATTATTATCATCATTATTATCATCATTATTATCATCATTATTATCATCATTATTATCATCATTATTATCATCATTATTATCATCATTATTATCATCATTATTATTATTATTATTATTATTATTATTATTATTATTATTATTATTATTATTATTATTATTATTATTATTATTATTATTATTATTATTATTATTATTATTATTATTATTATTATTATTATTATTATTATTATTATTATTATTATTATTATTATTATTATTATTATTATTATTATTATTATTATTATTATTATTATTATTATTATTATTATTATTATTATTATTATTATTATTATTATTATTATTATTATTATTATTATTATTATTATTATTATTATTATTATTATTATTATTATTATTATTATTATTATTATTATCATTATTATCATTATTATCATTATTATTATTATTATTATTATTATTATTATTATTATTATTATTATTATTATTATTATTATTATTATTATCATCATCATCATCATCATCATTATCATTATTATTAATTATTATTATTATTATTATTATTATTATTATTATTATTATTATTATTATTATTATTATTATTATTATTATTATTATTATTATTATTATTATTATTATTATTATTATTATTATTATTATTATTATTATTATTATTAATGTTTTCTCCCATAAACCTATGCTGCAAGGCCATCACATCTTGGGAATCAACACCGCAATTTTCCAGGAATACTTACATAGCGTCACCAAGACTTACTAAAAAGGTAGGTATAGAGAATAGTCAATTATACGCGGAGCAGTAGTTCGGCATAGGTACACATAAGAGGTCAAATGTACTCAAAGATGAGACACCAGTTCCCCGGCGGGGCTTGGACGTAGGTGGAGTTCCTAATGTCTCCAGGTGGATGATCAATGTCGGGGTAACAACCCACACAAGCCTCTCTCCTAAAAGAGAGAGCGGTTTCACGTTGTTGTTTGCTTTTTTATTTTCAGAAAAAAAGTTATACGTTTGGTAAAATTGGTGGGCCATTGGAGATCGAAACCGGGATCTGCAGAATGCAAGGCCCAAGCGTTGCCATCTCATCCATTTCGCTAGGTAAAAATTCGTCCTCACACCTTACAGAGAAGAAATTGAGATGGGAGTGTAGAAAGTATACTCTAAACACAAATTATATTCCACAAACTTGTAGTTCTCAAGAATTTGTGACTGGCAACTTCTGTATAGTTTTCAGATCTGAAGTGCTCTAGAAAGTTTGTGACAGGTTCTTGAAAGGCAATCCTACATCTACACCTTGCATATTTAACTAGCTGACAAATTGTGTATCTTTCAATGTCAGTTACCTATTTGAGAGACCACGTATCTTCCATTCACATATTTAATAATGGATAGCAGGCGCTTCACATTCCTAAAACGTTGCTTTATATCAACTGCATAAACTAAAGGAATGGTTGGACGTTTGCTTCCATTAAGTAGTAGTTCTTCTTCCAGTCTTATTTTCAGGTAGTCTATGAACAAATGTCAATCTAGGTTTAAGTCAGCACCTAGCCACACCAACAAATTCTCACATTTTTACAGAAAACGAATTCTCTTAGAAAACAAATGCTCAAATTCATTGTGCCAATGGTGGAAGTAACTTACCTTGTTGTAACCAGCAGAGCTATCAGCCATTCAATCTTGAGGCGAGATATTGCTGATATGGAAAAGAAGGCTTAATCCATTAATAATGATTTGAGTACTTTCAAAGAATACAGAGATTGATGAACCTAAAAATAGCAAAAGCTAATGAAGTGGTAATTGAAGTTTGTTGTGCAACTGCTGGGGTGAAATCAACAAACATAGATATTATTGAAGATATCAATTCCACAGATCATTACTGGAAATACAGGAATTAACCCATCCAGCTGAAGAAGTAAAGCTGGAAGAGCTAAAAGTAGGCATTGTATATAACATGAAATATTCATTGACGGAAGCAGAACATAAGATAAAGTTGGGGTAGCAACATTATTTTTAAGCAGGGTGTTTTAGTAAGCAAAATAAAAGCAAATGCCATGGTAATCAGGAGAAACAAGTTGCAATTCTAAGAGGTTGGATATACTAACACCTTCGCTTCATTAAACATCACAATGCTCGTGGACAGCCAATAACATTAACCTACTAAAAATAAATATAAACAAATGATAGGGAAAATTCATAACCAAATGTGGAGGTTGACGCAAGCATTAGAAAATACATTTTGCTTAGATCAAAGCTCATTCAGGCTTCATTTGGAATTAACTGGCTGATAAATTAGCCAAAGAAGTCGCTCTTTAAAACATCCTAGCATATGCCAAGCACTAAGAACTTCAATTGTTAGTAAAATTAAGGAGGAAGACTTGTTCGCTGGCAACCTGAGTGGAGCAGCAAAACTAAAGACACTTATCATTTGTTATTTAAGAAACAAAACATCGTCAACTCCACGCTGACAGTAATTATTAGCAGACTTAGGAAAACCAAAGTATATCTTTACACGATACGAATAACAGACTATTCTGTATGTTCCTGTCCGTCACAGAAGGCAGAAAGTCTGACTTACGGATACCTAAGTTTACAAAAGCAAAGGCATGTAATAGGCTATTCAACTCTAGATAACTAAATGCCAGTGCCAGAGGAGCTTCCAAATAATAACTAAGAATCTCTATATACTTATCAAAACAGTAGACTCTTGTGGCCTAAGGTGAACTACAAGTCTGAAACGAAGGCAGTGAAGCACATGGTGGATATAGGAAATGAGAGACAAGAAATTCGTCGAAAAAGAGGATGGTCTACCGATCCGGGGAAATTATTCAGAATGAGTGGTCGGTAAGCGAACGTGGGACCTTCGGAATGAGAGTCACGAGCGTCATCACGGGCCGCCTCGCTCGTTCTATCCCTGTGGGACCTCCACCTCGAGAATTTAATTGAATACCTTGGGTCAGAAATCTGTGGAGGAGCTAGAAACTCTATATCACAGAAGCTCTGTATCGGTAAATCAGCTCATCATAGGGTCGCTGATGAATAAGGAAATGTAATAGGGAAATGGAAGGAAGATTCGCGGAAATAAGTCAACCAACCAACTTCCTCTTAGCAACCGAGGAAAGACGAGCCGAGGGAATTTAAACTCTAGACTTCTCAAATATGAGCCATAGGCTTTACCAGTTCACTGTATGGTTGGTTCTCAGTAGATTTATCTGCAATTAATGTACTGTTTTGTTCCTAAACCTCATATAAGATACCTAGATATTTACTTCTTACAGACGTTTATTTGCATGTCGGTCTTCTGAAAGATTATCTGAACTTGTTTTCGGCATACTAACCAATTATGACAAATAATGAAAAATCAAATCTATAAATTATTGATATATTTGCAGGCAATTTAGTTGCGAGACCATTTATCTATAAAGGGTCACATCACTAATTACATTTACGACTGTAAGTACGGTATGATGTGTTTGAAAATGGTCAGCTGTTATAATGAATATGTCAACATTAAAAAGCACATGAGGCCAAAAGTTATGGTAACAAAAGCGTTATTACAATTTTATACAGTTTTATTCTGGGCTTGAAATAATAGCGACCAGTAAAAGTAGGGATTCTCCAAAAGTTAAAACAAAAAACGAGTTGATTCTGATTGATACCTAGCACGTGATTGATCCATGCTGGATGGTTGTGGTGTGTGTAGTCAGAGGTCTGAAGTTACAGGTAACTCTGCGGTCTGCTATTCAGCTACCTACTTACCATAACATGACAAGCTTGTTGGTTCATCCATTCCACAAAACGGTAGATCATTTTCTGACTACTTTTGTTAGTTAAATTATTGAAACTGTATTGATATCTTTTAATTTGGAAATCACTGCTCATTGATGATCCGTAAATGATACGCAGTTTAGCTTGAAATATCATTATTAATATACATGTGACAGTATATATCTTGCATAAACAAATATTTAAGCATTAAATCAGATCAGAGCATCTCCTAAAACTGCCAAGGCGTTCCAAATGAAGCACAATGCAGCAATGCAACATGACTAATTACTGTCCTTTACTTTCTTTGTTCGGAGTTCTAATTTGATACAATTTGCATCAACTTTTAGCAGTAACATGATCTAGTCAGTCGCTAACCCATATTTAGATTCACGTATTTACATATGCTCCTATAATAAGTGTGGTAAAAGGCAAAACATAATTATTGCTTATTAAATATCAGTTGATTCATCAAGGCTGTATTTTTGATGCGGTTTCCTAGAAGTACCTTCATGCATGCCGGTAATGGTAAGACACTCTGAAGGTACGTCATACATACGTGTACCTGCCCTTTTTAGGGCTTAACATTTGAACGATGGGATGTAGGGTTTGTAGGGTGGCAAGACCCCACCCTTGTGCACCCACCCAGAAGTACGAAGTGCAGCATTTGCTTTTCAACGTGTATAGAAATAAAGTCATTGTTCAACCCAAGAAAGCTTGTTTTGACAACTTTATTTCAGTACCATTAAAGTAAATAAATGTGCCATGATCAGTGTATATGCAACCAGAGTAATTCAATAAAAACAAATTTGTACAATTGTATAGTTAAAATTAAGATTTTATCTATGTAAGTCAACAAATGTACAGTATTAGTGTCAGTAATGTTCCATTTTAATCAAACAGATGAACCAATACACTCCAAGTAAATTACTTTTTCAGATCTAAAAATCCTACTTTATCATGTATTTATATGTTAGAAACAGTTTCTTTCATACATGAAAATAAATGCATTTTTAAGCTTTAAGAATGAACACCATTCATACAATATACGAATAGCAACATCGACTCATCTCCAACAACATAGATTAACAGAAAATTTGAATTCAGTTTCCCATAGAGGTGTTATATAATAAAATCCCTAAGGCTATCAAAGTTTTTAAACATAAAGTTAAAAACTTGCTATTAAAATAAGTATTTTATTCAGTTTATGATTCCTGAATAACCAATTTTGTTTTCCTTTTGCATTAAATCACTTGCTCATTTAGAATTATAATTTTGGTCAATAAGTTATCCATCCTAGTTAAATTTTGAAAATACTGCCCTTCTAAACTTGTTTATTTTGTGGGTCCTGCTCAACTGAGAGATGCACTTCGTCTCAAAAGAAGCTCGATCACAACCTCCAAGACCAAGATTGTACCCTTGTACTCCACATTTTCTATATTTAGCACTCTAACCACCTCATATGTAAATATAATGTATATAAAAATATAATCAGTTGAAAATGTTTAAATGCAATTGTATACCTGACAGGTTATTTCCGAGGTTTCCCTTAGGCATTAAGGCAATTGCTGGGTATCTGTGTTTGAGCTAGGTGCAGCCTTGTGCTATTTTCTTAAACGCTGTATATTGTAAATAGTTTATCTTATAATATTTTGACGAAGCCCATATTCTGTATGAATTTTTTTGGTGAATAAATCTCAAGTTGAATTTATATATCACAGGAAAGCATTTAATTTCTTGAAAATAAATGACATCCAATATGCCAACCTGCTATACATATTTCAACTTAAATATCATTTGCTTCTCTGTAAATGTTGTTTTTGGAGTTTACAAGGAGAAGACTATAGAGAATGGTTCTAGAAGGATGGTGTTGCTCTACACGCTTAGGGAACTACCACGGTAGTTACTGGCTCCTTGGGAATCCAGATATCTATGCGAAAATGCATATACTGTATAGCCTCTTTGTCTATACTTTTCTTTCTCTGGGTTTATTTAAATCTGCTGCAAATCCTTATAATGCCAATTGATACTATTCCAGTTAAAAGGTTACAAAAATCGTTTGGTGATTATTTTAGCATGAATTGCAGGCTGGCAGATTTTCTTTGTAGAAATAGAACGTCACTAGAAACAAACACAAAATACAGTTGGAATTTACCAAAAGCAACCGTAACATCCCTATATCATCCATTACAGTGTTTTCTGGCAGTATTTGGTGCCATGGTGTCTATTCAGCTGACATCAATATTATCATTGTTTCTAAAATATATACATGATAATGAGATGACCTAGCTAGCGTTAATTGCAGCTGTTGTGGTGCCCACATGGGAGCTTTCTCGTAGGTGGGTAAGCTGTTGTGTTTAAATAGATGTGTAAGGCCACATTTAAAAAATACCGTCTTTATGCTGTTATATTTTACATAAAATACAATATCGTGTTATATTAGCCCTGAGAAATGATGTAATCCAAAAATAGTCCGTCAAAACAAAATTTTGAAAATAGGACTTACGTACTGAATGGGCACTACAATTCCCTGGATGGATATCCTCAGAGCTTCCTTTTGCAATTCTCTCAATTTCGTTTCATGTTTGTAATTTTAACTTTTCATTTTTCAAAAAAAATTCTTTAAACCACAAGTTTATTATTATTATTATTATTATTATTATTATTATTATTATTATTATTATTATTATTATTATTATTATTATTATTATTATTATTATTATTATTATTATTATTATTATTATTATTATTATTATTATTATTATTATTATTATTATTATTATTATTATTATTATTATTATTATTATTATTATTATTATTATTATTATTATTATTATTATTATTATTATTATTATTATTATTATTATTATTATTATTATTATTATTATTATTATTATTATTATTATTATTATTATTATTATTATTATTATTATTATTATTATTATTATTATTATTATTATTATTATTATTATTATTATTATTATTATTATTATTATTATTATTATTATTA